>VKKT01002933.1:15140-25863 GCA_008038995.1 Haliotis laevigata | reverse complement strand
TCGATTATTTACTGCTATGTAGCTGGAATATTGTTGAGTGCGGCGTAAAGCAATAAACCAACCAACCCTTCGCTCTAGTTTTGAAAGTAAGTGAGTTGATATTTGTTTACGCCGCTCTTACAGACTTACAGTGACCAAAGCATGTATGTTTTTTCCAGTCTTGCCAAAAACGCAAACGTATGTGTACCACAGAGAAATGTTGCCACCAACAGGAGAGCAACCGCTGTCTTCATCTTGGTCAGTCTGGAATAATCTGGAATATACCTGATTGCGTCGTTACACAACCAACCAACCAACCGACCAACTAGCCAACCAGCCAACCAACCTACCAACCAACCAGCCAGTCAACCAACCAACCAACCGACCAACCAACCAACCAGCCATCCAACCACCTGCACGGACGTGCATAAATACAAACGAACCTCATGTTACCGTACCGTGTAGCTGAGCGCAGCACACTCACTATCACTCAGTGTATAGCTATTATACGCCTAAACTAAAATGAATAAGACACAATTTCTAACATACTTATGCATGAAGACATACATATAATGCAAATAACATTCATTAATTGCAATGTTTTGAATAGTACAAGAATATGAAAAGATGAATTGTCAGATTTCAAAAATATCATTGCGAGTAATATCAAAGGTAAAAACAAGTTAATTAACAATTAAACGAAACTTTTATGTAACTGTACTGATATTTGTTAATTTAAATAAATTGAAATGGCAATTCACTGGGGCTGATGGGGCGTCGATACAACATATCTTTCCTCACAATGGTATCATTATTTGCGAAGTCATTGTTTATTTGTTTGTTTGTTTGTGTGTTGTTTAACGATACCGTCGGTAATGTTCCAGCTGTATTACGTTGGTTTCTAAATAGTCATGTTTGAAGCAGACAATCCTGTGATCAACAGCATGAGCATCGACCTACGCAATTGGGATCAGCATCTGAAGCCTATATCCCTTCGGCCATTCAAATTCATCCAAGTCAAGCCCACACGACCTGGGCCTAGATTTTCGAAGCTTTCTCAGCGCTAAGATAGTCGTAAGTGTCATACATTAACATTGACTTACGACTATCTTAGCGCTAAGAGAGCCTCGAAAATCTAGGCTCTGGGTCCCGTTCCTCAAAGCGATCGTAGCGCTAAGATGATCGTAACTCCCACACTTTAACATTGACTTACGACAGTCGTAGCGCTACGATCGCTTTGAGGGACGGGCCCTGATATAACTTGTCCACTCTTAAAGCGGCGTTCACAGCAGAACATTTACTCATCATCACTCACTTAAACACACTACAAATGTGAAAACAATATGTCCCACCATTACAGCTATGTAAAGTTCATTGTAACAATTATATCTAGATTAGTGGAGACCTGGCACAAGTGTTTTATGTGTGTAGGTAATTCCATGCTCATCATGTTGACGTCAAAGTGTCACTGTAACTATTATTACCTACTATTACTATATACTAAACCGGCCAGCGGATACTGACATTAACAATGCATACCATAAACGGAACATCAGTGAACACATAATCATAGAATGTATTGCTGCAGAATGTCAGGTATACGACTTTAGAAAGAAAATAGGGCGCTTTGAGCTCCTTCTTCTGATCCGCACCCACAGAATTGAAAAGAAAAATAACTGCCATATCTTTCACCAAGTGCATATAGAAGCTAAAAAACGTTTTCATAATCATAATAAATTGTTTGTAAAAGCAACAGCTATTGTCCGATTCTGACTATATCAGTCATATCAGGTTACAAGTATGGTAGTGTCATAAATCTAAACTTTGTTTGACAAATACATTATATTCTTGCACATGCATCATGAATATACAGTCACAGCTGATATGATTAAGCCTTTTGTAAAAACTGCAGTTTTAAAAGTTTCCGGGTTTTATTTTATCCTCTACATATCTACATACGATTCTAGAACATCCTCTGACTCGTTAAACCACACAAGTAATATGTTTATCTGTATTACAGTACACACTGTTTTTACTGATCAGCATGACCTCTGTAATGACCTCTGTAATGGACCCTCAAATGAATTCCACCATGTGAACCAAAGGGAGGTGGTAATTTCCATAGTTTTGTTCAACTAACAAATTGAAATATAAAGCTGAATACAGTTTCTTTTTCTTTCACTAAATGAATGAATGACTTTCTTTCACTAAATACATAATTGCTTTTGGGAAACTTGGTTCAACCAATTTGTAACTCTATCATCTAAGTAGTGAGTGAGTATTGTTTTACTCTGATTTTAACCATATATCATCAATATCACGGCGGGGACACCAGAAATGGGCTTCACACATTGTATCCAAGTGGGGAATCGAACCCGAGTGTCGGCGTGACGAGCGAACGCTTTGACCATTAGGCTGCCCCAGCGCCCCCATCATCTACACTAAGAATACACTTTCATAATCACAAACGCATGCAAAGGTACAGCAAGTATTCAGGTCAACAAACAAGGGAACACACGGTATAAGACAAAATGGGAACGTGCATCACTATTTCGGGTCAAATCTGGAAATGTCGTCAGTTTAAAATAAACGTATAGAAAGCTTCAAGAAGGCCTTTTGACTTGCAGTTAAAAAATATATGGCTTCCGGGTTATAGTGACCTGTTCTCCCCATGCTTGGCGACATGAGGCGACTAAAGTGACGACCGGGTGGTCACTGTGCACCAACCATTCGTCTTGTCCAAACTCGATCTTTTGCCTGCCGTCGTGACATAGCTGGACTGCTGCGGCGTTATACAACATTCACTCACTGCCTTGCAAGGAAACCGTTCACACATTTCATTTTTCTTAAGGATCATATCCTGAACATATCACTTTCAAATTATATAGTTCAAAATACTTTTGAGACAAATATATGTAAAGCTAATATAATAGATCAAATGTGAAACATATCCCAGTCAAAGTGGGCAGTAAGTGTCTGATGGCAAATGTCAGGTCAATTGTTTCATTAGATAATGATCCTCATGGGTGTGGTCCACGCATCGGGGTAATTGGGTTAATAAGGCATGTGTGTGTATATAAGGCTCGCGGGGTCTCCCCTCTCTACCCTTCCATCATCATACATCCCCAGACAGAGAAGAAAATAGGCACTCCGACTGAACAAGATGAAGACAGCAGTTGTTCTCGTGTTGGTGGCAACATTTCTGTGTGGTAAGCATACGTTTGTGGTTTTCTCAAGATAATATACTGGACAAACATAGTTAGGGATATATGTAAATTTTGAAATTGTGAATAATCATGTATTTATTCATTGGCAGACTGATAAAATATCAATCATAAAAATACCAATATCCCTAACTTATTTTGTCCAGTATATAATGTCTGTCATTGTATTCGTGTAGGTGCGGCGTAAAGGAACAACCACTCACGTCCTTAAAAAGAAGGGCGAAGGTGACAACAGAAACTATTTTCTTACATACCCTTGTCACAGTACTCTATAAACCTATAGCCGTAAACCCTTTATAAAGTCAGACACTTCACATTAAAGAACATATACCACCTGACAGCAATCAGTAGTGAATTCTGAGTGAACTGGGTTTAACGACGTTTACCGTATGTATACCACATATATCCGCTCGACGCCGCAGGTAAGACGAATGTGAGGAGTGCCAACTCGGAAGTAAATATATCAACCATGATTTGGCGCATAATATTATATCTGTTCATTAGATGTCGAGATGTCGTAAACATAATGATTAATCAGGGGTACCTGAACAAATGGCAACCTGAATAAACTTTGTATAAACGTCTTCTGTTTCTAGCCTGACAACTTCAAAACGTATCTCACTTTGCTAAAACATCTGTTTAACATGTTACATATATTATCACATTGTCCATATCTTTGTAGAACGGTTTATCATAAACTGACGCATAAGTAAATATGTTTGATGGTGGAAGAGATGTGTCAGAAGAGAAGTCGAGGTTAGATCGCGAACCATTTATACTTGAACATGAAACAGAAACAAATGCGCGTTGTCTTGTCCTGAATTTTATTAGTTTATTTCTGTCTCTAATAATCAAGTCTGGACCAGACAATCCACTGATCCAGAGCATGATGCAATCTATGCAGTTGGGATACGATGACATGTGTGAACCAAGTTAGCGAGCTTGACCAAAAACCCCGTTAGTCGCCTTTTACGACAAGCATGGGTTACTGAAGATCCATTCTAACCCGGAYCTTCACGGGTCCGTGGTATAGTGGATAGAGTGTATATCTGGGGACGGAAGGCGGTTGTTCGATCTCAACCGGCTTACGTCCAGAAAGGTAAAAGTGGTCACATACATATACATGCACGTTGTTATATGAGTGCTATAATTTTGAAGGTGACGTTTTACCCCATTTACATATCTCGGATGTTACTTTAGCCAATGCTATTTGTTTAAGCCAATTCYTTGCCAAGAGGGTGTCCGTGCCCAAGGATTCTGTGGCCYGTCTGTGACGCCAATGGGAACATCTACGGCAATGACTGCATTAGAGATTGTAGGTAAGTACAGGGATACTGACTTTTGGGTATCATCCTCGGTTTTCAAGGGTTTGTTCGGCAAGTTGAAACTTTAAACCTTTGGACCGTTCTTGTTGTTAGCCCCACATGGGTACAACGTATGAAGCCCATTTCTGGTGTCCCCCGCCGTGAGATTGCTGGAATATTGCTAAAAGCGGCGTAAAGCTAAACTCACTAGCTCACTTTTGTTGCTAGGGATACCCAACACAGTAATAATGCATGTCAATGATGAAGGTCGGCTTCATGAACAACAACACACGCCGTCAGGATACGAGCATACAGAGGAGAGGTGAGGTGAATTTGGGTTTAACGTCGTGCTTGAGAATATTTTCGCTCATATGACGACATGCATGCGTGTGTATGTGTATGTGCGGCTGCTTGTACTTGCCCAGACTTAAGCTGGTTTTATAGTGCTAGCCCACTGAGATACCATGCCGCAGTGAAGCATGAATACCCCACTCAGACACCAACAAGTACCATATTTTAACGTCTTTTGGTATGAGGCGGCCGGGGATCGAACCCGCGACTTTCCGCTCTCCGGGCGGACGCTCTAACCACTACACAACGGAGGCGGTCCGAGCACACAGAAGCAGCCACGGTATACATTGCAGCTGCCTGAGCGTTTAAGTCTTCTCATACAATCATGGAGTACTGTGATAATACAGATGAATGTTATTTTTTTAAAATATTTAATAATTCACTGATGAATTACAAAATACCTTACAGTGAAAGTATGATGTATATATTTCTTTTTGGGAGTCACGTCGTTCAAAGGCCATGATGCCACAGACTCTCATTTAATTCGTAAACCGCTCCAGCGACTACGCCCAAGTAAGTATATTAGCAGACAGGCTCCTCATGCAATTACAGGGTAATGTGACATTTCAGATAAATATTGTTTGAAAAAGGTTTAATAATTCACTGATCAATTACAGAATACCCATCGTGTGTATGTCACTGCCTTTAAGTGCCAGTACGATGAGGATACGTTCTTTTTGGCACTCATGTCGCCCACTCATGTTGCCACAGACTCTCATTTCATTTGTAAACCTCTCTGAATACCACTCCCCAGCATGATCAAAGTTCATAAACAAACAGGCCAGGGAGTGAGTGAGTGAGTATGGTTTTACGCCGCCTTTAGCAATATTCCAGCAATATCACGGCGACATTAACAGGCAATGGCGAGTGATTAGTGCCTATTTTAAAGCAGGCCGATGCCCTTTTCATTGTTGTTTTTTTTCGAGGTAAAGATTAAGTGGTTGTCAGGCTCTTTTGGTGATAGTATCATATTCTCTCATCACTGGGACCAATTACAGCTTGCTTATGGTATGAGATTAGTGACAGTGCTCTCTGATCGTATCTCATTTTTTTCGGGTTAGCTCCAAGTACTTATTACTTGTGGCAAAAGTGAGTGAGTGAGTTGGGTTTTACGCCGCTTTCAGCAATATCACAACGCGGGGGACACCAGAAATGGGCTTCACACATTGTAACCATATGGGGAATCGAACCAGGGCCTTCGGCGTAACGAGCAAACGCTTTAACCTCTTGGCTACCTCACCGCCCCTCTGTGGTAAAAAAAACAGCGAGATGGCCAGGATCTGTGGATTTCTGATAGTATCACATTGTTTCAGCATTGAAACCTGGAACCCATTGGTTTTAGTACAAGATCAGTGCTTACGTCACTCACTTAACTCATGGTATTACGCTACTGGAGGCCCCTAACACACAAATAAAATAATTACTGAACTGAAGATTCGGTTGTTACAGTGTTACCTGTGTAGGTCACGGTTACCCAACACCGGTGTTACCAAGGTGACCAACAAAACAGCTACTTACTAACAGAAACTGCCGGGAAACCCATGTTTGATGGAGGCTAAAGCAAACCAGAGACAGTCATTTGATGGAGTGAGTTTAGTTTTACGCCGCACTCAGCAATATTCCAGCTATATGGCGGCGGTCTGTAAATAATCGAGTCTGGACCAGACAATCCAGTGATCAACAGCATGAGCACCCATCTGCGCAATTGGGAACCGATGACATATGTCAACCAAGTCAGCGAGCCTGACCACCCGATCCCGTTAGTGGCCTCGTACGACAAGCATCGGCTTACTGAAGATCAAAATTCTAACCCGGACCTTCACGGGTTCATTTGATGGAACTGTACTTGGTGCATGTATCATAGTTGGGTGTAGCACATTACTGATGCAATGTTTCAGCGACTGTAACGGTTTCATAACGTTTGTATTTATTAGTCATGTAGAATTTTCAAGTATATACTTTCTTCAATACTAATATTACTGACCATCTCCCCCTCTAACCATCCTTCCTTCCTATGTTTCAGAGGTGGGGAGGAATCGAATGCCTACACTGTAGACAGGGAAAACTGGAGATGTGTCCCCGCTTAGCTTACCTAAGCCGTCCCGGTACATCTGCAAGCAAGTCAACACTCCTAATCACGTCTATTCCGGAATTAAAACTGTAGTTAAATAAAGTTTTGTGGAAATGTGAAGGTGGCCTTTATCCTTTATGGTTTTAGATTATTAATGTATGATCTTGTGTCTTCTAATTTCAATCAGTGTTTTCCCCTTGATAACACAAAGAGGGTGTAAAGGGTCACACTAGGTGTGAGTAGTAAGCATTAGGTAGATCAGTGGATCCTGTTATCTTGTAGAGAACACGGAATTCTTGTATTCTTGTACCTGTAATAGTATGGTTTGAGTCAACACGAACAAGTCTGATTAACCTTAAGTGTATTTATAAATATTGGTCATACATGACTGCAAAACTAAATTTACAATCACCATGTAGTTCACTCGGCTATGACACATTCGCTAACAAAATGTTCAGTTCAATGTCTGTGGAACTTCTAGCTCGAAAAATGGCATAATAATGCTTTGTCCCTGAAAACATAATATAATTTTAATAGAAACAAATACTCCCCTTAAATTTAAAAGAACCCCCAGTCAGATGGGAGATTCGGATCTGAACCGTGGAGAAAATCGAGAATTGCTTCATTGTTTTCCCATTACAGAAAGGAACCCGTGAAGATCTTGGTTAAAATTGATCTTCAGCAACCCATGTACAATGAGGCGATGAACGGGATGTGGTGCACACGCTGTTGATCACTGGATTGTCTGGTCCAGACTCGAATATATGCGGTCCGCCTCCATATAGCTGGATTATTGCAAAGTGTTGCGTTAAACAAACAAAGAAACAAACAAAAACATTACAGAAAGGGTCGGGCGGAAGGGAAAATGACATTGTTAAAGAAACTATGAGAAATGGATTCAATGGACAGTGTAGACATTTTTAAATTTTAAATTTGACTATCTGTTCTAAAGATAAGCGATCCGAGCCCTCTCTGCAGCACCTCTAAACACGGTCCGCCCTCCCTTGTCACTCGCGGTATTCCATCATTGCTTCATTCCTTAAAATGTATCATTAAAACAGTCCAAAATCCTATCAGTGGACAAGTCAACCACAACAGTGGCATGCTAGAATAAAATTCAATAAATCACCATTCGTTATAAATCAAATGCAAAATGTTTAATACAGTAATAATAATAACTAACTCAGTGTTGATGGAAACTCAAAACTAGAGGATATACGCTATGAAACCAATGATAACACATTATTGCAATCTGAGAAGAATACACAAAACGTGAACATCAGCAATGCTGGAAAGTATGGTCACCATGACTACCCCACAAATCTGATTGTCGCACAAATCTGATTGGTGTAGCATCCCTCGGACTTGTAACATCCTCATACCGGCAATCAAGCTTCATATTATTAGCAGGAGCGGTGGGGTAGCCTACTGGTTAAAGCGTTCGCTCTTCGCGCCGAAGACCCGTGATTCAATGAATTATTTTTCCACAAAATAAACAGTGCTGGCATTTCTCATGTACAGAGCATTCAAATTATACTATTGCCTACATGTTGTTGTTTTTATGTCGTCAGTTATTCAATCTAATAATCAAGTATTTCCAGGCGCGTAGCAATCCAATTTTTTCGTGCACGATAGGTTGCAAAGCTTTTTATTTAGATACTATTGAGGACTTGCCCATCCTTTATAGCAACAATCATGTTTCAGCCCGGTTTTTTTAATAATGGTAGCTACGCCCCTGATTTCTGCCCTTCCAAAAGTATGTTAGTTCTGACACTTTTTGAGTCATATTACTGTTCTACAACAGGGGGGTAGGGTGTGTGCTTAATTAAGTTACACGTGTGTATTTATTTTCAAAACCGCTTCTTAGCGAATGTTCCATATAATAGGTCTAACGTGCAATAAATCCCAGTCTAAGTAGGCAGTAAGTGCCTGATGCCAAATGTCAGCTCAATTACTTCATGTAGATAATGATCGTAGACCATGGGCGTGCTCCATCAGGTAAATGGTAGCAATAAGACATGCGTGTGTATATAAGGCATGTGGTCCCTTCCTTCTCAACCATCCCATTACATCCTCGCATAGAAAAAACGCACTCCCGACTGAACAAGATGAAGACAGCGGTTGTTCTCGTGCTGGTGGCAACATTTCTTTGTGGTAAGCATACGTTTATGTTTTTGTCAAGACTCAATAATGTACCCGCGTTGGTCATTGTAACTGTGTGAGTGCGGCGTAAAATAACACTCACTTCCTCACAAAACGAGAGCGAAGGAGATCGTTGAACCCATTCTTACATATACGTAGTTATATACGTATACCTTTGTGTTTTTGTCACGACTCGATCATAAATATTGCAAATTTATCAGTGTAGCGTAAACAGCCATTCACTCACTGAAAAAACGAGAGAAGATCGTATTTTCTTACATATACGAAGTTACAATATTCTAAAATCCAATAGCCAAAAACTCCTCTCAAAGAAAACATACCAGCTCACAGCAATCAGTAGTAATAACTGAGTGAGCTGGGTGAAACGACGTTTACCATATCCGCTCGATGCTGGAGAAAAGCCGAATGTAAGGAAGGCCTACTTAGGAGTGAGTGAGTATGGTCTTACGCCGCTTTTAGCAATATTCCAGCAACATCAATTCGATTGGGTTCGCAGGCGTGGAGACTCGCCGTACATACCATACCATTGTTCATACCATCAATCACTGGATTGTCTCCAGTGCGTGAGTGAGTATAGATTTACGCCGCTTTTAGCAATTTTCCAGCAATATCACGACGGGAAACACCAGAATGGGTTTCACACATTGTACCCATGTGGGGAATCGAGCCCGGGTCTTCGGCGTGACGAGCGCACACTTTAACCACTTGGGCTTTAAAGCGAACACTTTAACCACCGCCCCTTTACGACTCAGCGGTAAATAGATCCAGCATGACATGGCATATTATATTATATATGTAGATTAGATGTCGAGCAGTTGTAAACATAAAACGAAGTACCTGTACAAACTGCAACCTGAATCAACTCTGTATAATCGTCTTCTGTTTCCAGCCTGAAAACTGCAAAACTTATCTTCAAGTCACTAAAATGTTACACATTCTACCACCATGTCAATTTCTTTATAGCACGGTTTTATTATAAACTGACCCACAAAAGTAAAATTGTTTGATGGTGGAAGAGATGTGTCAGAAGAGACGTTGAGGTTAGATGGCGAACCTATTATACTTGAACATGGAACAGAAACTTATGCAGGTTGTCTTGTCCTGAATTTTATTAGTCTATTTCGTATTCCATGCAATGCGCAGTCACTTTAGCTTTTTACATGTGTCGTGTCCATGTTTTTATAAGCTACATGCCATTTGGCCGTGGTCTAGTGGACAGAGTGTATATCTGGGGACGGGAGGCGGTGGTTCGATCCCCGCCGGCATACGTCCGGAAAGGTAGACGATGTCACATACACATGCTTGCACGTCGTTATATTAGTGCTATAACTCTGAAGGTGACGTTTAACCCTATTTTACATATCTCAGATGTTACTTGAGTTCTGACTATCTGTTTAAGCCAATTCCTTGGAAAAACTTCGTGCATGCCCATTGATTCTGTGGCCCGTCTGTGACGCCAATGGGAACATCTACGACAATGCCTGCATCAGARACTGTCGGTAAGTATGTACTTATTGGTTCTGATAACAGATCAGTTAGTGAGTGAGTTTAGTTTTACGCCGCACTCAACAATATTCCAACTATACGGCGGCGGTCTGTAAATAATCGAGTCTGGACCAGACAATCCAGTG
>VKKT01002932.1:55691-67393 GCA_008038995.1 Haliotis laevigata | reverse complement strand
GTTAAGCCCATTTCTGGTGTCCCCCGCCGTGATATTGCTGGAATATTGCGGCGTAAAACTACACTCAGTCAGTCAGTCCTCTATCAAATCGTTTTGTTAAATTGATGTTTTTCAGAAATATTGCAGGTGTAAGCAGTACTAAGCATGTTTTAGCTGGACTTGTTTGCCAGAAAGTGATTAACATTGTGTGTGTGTGTTGTATTTCAGTGCTCACCTTTCCTTCTGCTTCAACTTCTTCCTGCACGGTGAGAGCCAGGTGTGTGCCAGCATTGAGGTGAAGCAGCACCCTGCCGTCTGGCGCCTTACCCCACAACATGTACGTCTGGTACAGGAGAACCATGCTTCATTTCAAGGTGAGTGCACACTAGTGGTGTTCCGATTAATTGAAACAATCGAAGATTGGTCGCAGTGACCAAACAACCAAGCAAACGATCACATTTTAATCATAATCGAACACAAACGATTTTGGAACTACTGTTTTAGTGTTTGAAACACTTGACGATGGAACATATTTTATAAGTTGTCAGGGCCTGAAAATGTGTTTAATTCTTAGAAAACTTACTTCACTTGCTGAAAAGTCATGACTGAATATTTCTTTAAAACTCCAGGAGGTTTATGTTCATGATATATAAGTCATTACTTTAAAGTAGCAAGTTGCATCATTTTACATTGGATGGGAAATTTGCAAATGCTATTATACTTATCCACGTTAGAACCACGTTATACTTATCTGCAATAACAGCCTGAAAAGGAAAATCTGAAAAAATGGCACAAACCAATTCTTTCGATGATTGCTCATTGGTAATGAACCAATTGTCAGTTGTGAGATTTCAACCAATTCCCAACACTAGTGCACACTGTTAGGCGTTGCTGGCTGATCCCACCTGTCACTGATAATGTCTTCTTGGGCCTCTGTCAAAATCTGGGTTAATATTGGTTGTTAGGTGCCCATGTTGTCCTATGAGGCGTTTAACGGGATTGGGTGGTGATGCCTGCTGTCTTGGTTTGATCATATCTTTGTATCCGCGCATATATTGATGCTTACGTTGTCGATCACTGAATTTTCTGCTCCAGACGCAATTTTGTTTAGACTAGCATTAGATAGCTAAGTTAAGTATAAAACAAACACCTTCTCAGGGAGGCAGCTCAGGGAACCCCAAGAAGTCTGTAATGGGTGATATATAGGGTCATTAATCCTCTCACTGCTACTGTTGAACTGAGTGAACAGTGTTTGTCACTCGTCATGCCTGTGGTGTCCAACCCATTTGATAGGTAGATAGCCTGGCACCCCATATAAAGTCATATAGTTACTTTTCTATATAACCATTGATCAGATGAAAGAGAATAATTGGTCATTTGCACTTTGCTGGTGCCTTGTGTCATTTTTAGTGTCTGTACGTGTTATTTGAGTGAAAAGAAAACTCTAATAGTAAATACCAATCATAAATAATATGTCAAATTATTTGGAAGATTTTCAAGCGGTAAACAGCAGTAAATAACAAGCATTTACAGATATGGACCCAGGATTTTCGTTAATTTTAGAGACACCGTATATGTTAAGTGAAACTAGTGAGGCATGCCATATATATGTACTGGAGGGCGAAATTTAATAAATGTGAAACTATTATTGAAAATTTTATTGAGTATGTTATTGCTCTATGCATCATATGAATGTTAAGTCACATTCAGGAATGCGTGAATATTAATTTTGAAACCCATTTTGTCACTCTCATTTTCGCACACCTGTTGTTGGGACAAGTCATTACCGATATCTGTAGATGTATTGTGTCATGCTTAGTAACTCACAATTATATGAATCATATAAAAAAAGTTCAAATAGAAGACTTGCATGCAGTGTGTTGATAGAATTCATGCAATGGCAAAGATTTCAAAAACTCAAATTTAAGCTCATTTATATGAGATGTCTGAAATATGGCTATTGACAAGTTTAAAAATTTATGAAGGTACCTAATATGATACGCATTCAGTCATGTAATTCAGGTAAGTTCAATAACCTTTGTTCTTTTCTATCCAGCGTTAATGTTCAAAATATTGGTTCAATTGTCCTTTTTTAATGACACCTCATCTGTTTACATTGACCCACCCTCTTCACAGAGCCTTATGCTGAAAATAATCCAGCAACCAAGTCTAAGAAAGGTGAAACCAATTCAGCAGACTAGATGACCATTGTCTGCCAGATTGTTGGATAGTTGTTTGTATGGTATCTGACAAGGTGACAGTTCAAGTTAAATAAAAATAAAAATATACAACATGAACTCTGTATGACCCAAATAGGATGCGATTTTGCCATTTACAACTTGCAACAGTGCATGTGCAAAATGCCTGGTACAGGTTGCCTTTAGTAACAGGTTGCACCCGTTGCAGGTAACAATAAATCCTCTTATGGCTGTCATCGTGTGTTTAATGGGGAAGTAATTGGCTGGAAGTAACAAGACTTGTCACAAGCATAAACGTGTGTACTCATTAATCTGTTACCTAGCAGTAATCAGATGACTGAGATTTATTAATAAAGGTAACGCAAAATTGAAACAGTCATTCATCATTATCATCATGGGATCCAGTTCTGTTGAATGTATCTGATACTGAGTACTTGTTATGAAAATTGCTAAACGAGTATTTATGTTACGTCTTAAAGCCAGTGACATTATTTTGTGGTGCAACCACAGTTTTGATGGTGCAGCCAAACCTGTAAGCAAGGTTGCACTTGGTGTAGGTTCGGAAAACCCTCCGAAATCCCTCTTTATCCAACATCCTACTAATTTCAACTACAGCAACCGTATCGGATGCAAGCACTCAGTATATATAAATGGGAAATTTCAAGGTGAGTTCTGGGAAAGCGCCTGCTGTCTGTTTCTTAGCAACAAATGAGGATTTGTGATTAGGAAAGGAGATTCATCAGCTGTATTTCATCAATTGGTATTCGTCATACTGGTTTCTTAAGAGGTGTGTCAAACAAATAATATTTTCTGAATTTGTCAAATGTTGTCTATCAATACGTGAGTGATTGGGAACTGTGCTGCTGCAGTGTCTGGTCGTGTTTTTGAACTCCACTGCAGACCCTGAAGTCTTTATCTCTTACCTCCACCCTGGTACAGACACTCCATCTCCCGTTCTTGAAAACGTCCTCTTTTGCGTAATGACCCAAACATCAGAAAGACAAACTCCAGTCGTCGTAGCCCAGTTTGACCTTACAAGGCAGCCTGGCACGAGATCACCAGCCTTAACTAGGACTGAAAATAGAGATGCTCCGAATCCTTCTGAGATGTATTAAATGGTGGAAGAATGCAAGAAGATTGAATTCCTGGACTAAGCATGTTGGGAAGCCACTTCTTCTTGGCAGTGTCATCAAGTAATTGAATTGCTCCTGTCGTTGATCTGGTTGTGGTGGGGTCTCGTCAGTGGCAGCTTATGAAATTCACTCTGCTTTTATTAGATTCGAGTCCATGGCGCAAGTGATCAATATTTTTCTGGAGTTGAGTTTCACAAGTAAAAGTTTGCACTCGTTTGGAATTGACATGTTTAATAGACCCTCGTGTTTTGGAAGTGATTGGTAAGGAGTTGGGTGCAGTAGACAGTTTGCTGCATAAATCAGATGGAATGGGGATTGCGTTTGGGCTGCGAGTTCCTGTGGCTGAGGAAGATTACGCTTGTGGTTGTTTTCAAGTTTTTAGATTTCTGATTTAGTGTTTTCGGATGTTTTGTTACAGCTGAACCTATTTCCAACCTGTTGGTGGCAAGCTGTGTGTTCTTTGCTCATGAAATTGATGCTGTGTCTGATGAATCCATTTCAAAATGAACGTCAGTGTCAATATTTATTTCGAAAGTAATCTGATCATTAAGGTATTGTCAGATCTTCAGTTTATGACATTCTCTTGGGGGATACACCAGTCATGTCACATTAACTCAAGGTTCACTGGCCACACGACATCATTTGTCAAGCCAGACTGGAAATGGCTGCAGTAAAGCTTTTTTGATGGCACCTCACTCACTCAACACTCCTACATGGTCATATGAGCAGCCTTAAACAACCCAGACCTGATGAGAAGGTGGTTTCAAGCTGATCAAATGAGGGAAAAAAATGAAGTGCAAACAATTACGAGTAAGGAAGAGCAGCTTGCAATGATTATTCTGCGAGGGTGCAGCCGATGGAGATACGCTTGAGCAAGTGCACTGTCTTAAATCAATAGCTGGTATTTGGAAGGACAAGATGAGGTTGCTGAGAGGCCATGATGTTGGCCTGTGGGAGAACAAGTGATGACATGGAGTGGTGGACGGGAAGATTGACTTGCACACACACCACTGAATCCTGTACAGCCCTTGCTGATAACCAGGTCATTATTTGATCTTTGATTGCGCCAGGAGAGGTCAGCATGCTTGACATGACCTGCATCAGGATGAAGTTTGAGCAGCGACTTCGAAATAGGTCATCGGCGGGCTGCTTCACTGGAAATATATTGATTATGCTATTGTTTGTGTGCGGTGGAATTGATTGAGGTCAGCTCAGATGATGGTTGTTTCCGCAGCTTGCTTGTCTTTACTTGACCAGGATCTGGTCCACCTTCAGCTGCTTCTAGCCCATTTCTGGTGTTCCAATATTGCAGGAATCTTGCTAAAAGCAGCATAAAACTAAACTCACTCACCCACTCACTCAGCTGCTGCTTGGGACCTGCACAATATGTGTTCATGTCAGGAACTGCAAAAGTAGGGCACTATTTTCCTTTCCTTTCCAGGAATTAGGGACATTCGAAAAAACCAGTGGACACGGATATTCAAAACAATTCAGTTCCTCAAAGCCAAAAATGGAAACTAAAATATAATTTCTTGTCAAAATCAATCCTGGAATTTCTTCTGTGGTTAGTTAGGAATCATGGTGAAAATCTGAGAAAAAATTGATGTACCTGTATATCCATTACTGAATCTCAAAACAGTGGGGAATTCTGGGGAAGTAGAATTCCCTTGTTCAATGTTGGGGATACATGTGTATGTGTGAGTGAGTGAGTAGTTTACATCTGATTTTAGTATCGTTCTTGCAATATCACAGCAAGGGATGCTAGAATGGGCCTTAAAGCAATTAACGCATGTGGGGGATTGTACCAAGACCTGTGTCATGATGAGCTTACGCTTGAACATCTAGTCCAACCCATTGCTCCATGTTTGAATGTGTATGTAAGTTTTTTAAATCAAATTTTGTCATGGAAGAGCACTTTGCCAAAAGAAAACAGAAATAGTTTGCATTTTCTGGATGAAACAATTTCATGTTTATTTAGACAATTTGTATTGAAGTCATAACTTCTGTACACAAGTGTAAAGGGATAGGGGTTTCAAAGGCGGCATTTTCTTTTCCGAAATTGTAGATCTAGCCTAGATATCTATAAATAAAACATTGAATTCCCCAGAGGAATCACAGGGAAATATTCATTTAGAAGAAAGATGTAATGAAAGCATGTCAGGAAGATAGTTTCTTTCAAAGAATAAATGTCAAACAAATACCTTTGCTATTATCGTCATAATGTTTGGAGCTTTACAAAATGCAAGAAGATACAAATATTTGGATGCCGAGACTCGGCCTTGTATCAGCTGTCTAACACCGTGTTGATATTACAGCATGTCCTGAATTTGAACAGCTTATACTGCAGTTTTACGTGGACCTGTTGGTACTCAATGTATAGAATTTCATTCGCGATTCCCGTCTCACTAATATCAAGTCCTCTGTTGGCATCTGACATTTCCGTCCAGCTCAGAAACATGCATAATACATAAACAACAGTGGCAACTTTATTACGGCTTTTGTGAGAGACGCTTTTCAGAAACAACATGCTGCCTGTTGCCCTGTGAGCATGTACTTTGTTTGTGATGTGGGTTGGGGAGGTAAGTGTGTTAGGAAAGGAGAAAATGCCATACTAATATTTTCAGAGAGTTTCTGATAGTGCCAGTTTGAATAGTTTTTGTTGAGAGATTAGATAGCATACTTGGCTTATTTTATGACCAGTATTCAAGACAGTTTCATTAATCTTTTACAGTCTGTGACTTTGTCTCAGTTTAATTAGATTGGCTTGTGTGAGTTTATATATAGTAATCAAATAAATTTCATGATACTATGCAAAGTGATTGTGGTAATATTAAAGAATTTAGTAAGTAGTGTTTTGAACTTATTCTCTGCAGAAAATATCACCCAAATACAAGTTTGACCTAGTTGCCTCAAATGATTTGGGCCGATGCAGTATACAGTATGTCGCATGCACTATAATGTTTTAGTACATGAGATATACAGTATATTGCACTTGATATACTATATGTTGCACTTGATAAACTGTATACTGCATGGGATAATACCTTGAAAGCCAATTATTCTTCTTGCCTGTGAACATGCCATGTTGCATCCATGAATTTTGGGATGGGTGCCTTTTATTAGCATAATGCAGTGACAAATATATCTAGTGTCTGTTGTTGAATGACATGCGTGTTTTGTGTTTCTATAAAGAATTTAGGTCAAAACCTGATTAATGCTTAAAAAAAGGTAACTGTATCCTGCATTTAGTTGTGTTGAAAGAGTTAACTTAGAGATTTGAAAAATTTAAATATTGGAATTACAGTTGAAAAGACGGTAGAAATTAGGTATACTTTCATTCGTGTAACTAAACAGGTTCAGAAAATCACTTAATTTGTGTGATTAATCAGCCAATACAAGCATCTTTCTAATCCTTGTGACATCTGTTAAATTTTGGGTAAGACTTCTGCCCGTATCCCCACTAAATTTTAACAATGAGGAAAAATTTCTTTGAGTGGCATTTTTAGAAGTTGTACATATCTTTCCGTATGTCCCGATACAATTAAAGAAGCTAAAACTCATCCTTATCAGAAGAGGAAAATATATTCAGTTGATATGATTTGACTAGAATGAAATTTACGGGGGGAAGTCTTTCCGTACTTTGTACACTAGAGAAAGGTCGGTGGTTTTATCCCTCCCCATATTACACCAAAAGATATAATGAGTGAGTGAGTATGATTTTACGCCGCTTTTAGCAATATTCCAGCAATACCACGGCGGGGGACACCAGAAACAGGCTTCACACATTGTGCCCATGAGGGGATTCGAACCCGGGTCTTCTGCGGGACGAGTGGACGCTTTAACCACTAGGCTACCCCACCGCCCCAGATATAAGGAAGAACCCCTTAAACTTGCATGGTGCTCCTCATTAACGGGAAAAGAAGGATGGTCAGAACGGAGTCTGTACGCTGTGTCTGACGGAGTATCCATGTTAACCTGCATTTTGGGATCCAACCTACTAAATATTGAACACATTGCATCGCGGAGCCTAACCTGCTCTGATTCTTGCCTGTCTCAAGATGCATGGTATCATCTGAAGTGAGAACTGGCACAAGGAGCAGCTCCTCGCTACATTAACGTGGATCTAGTCATCTGTCAGTGCCTGTGTTATATTTAAAGCCTGCGGTAAATACTGCATGGAAAACAGGTATCCAACAACCATCAACATGATTATTCATTCAGACTGTTAATTATTCAGGGCTGTCACAGAATTCACTCCGACAGTGATGCCGTTTAGCCTGCTTTGCAGAAGGCGGAGTTTGAACTCGCAAAGGATAATATGCATGTGTCGGACTGACGCAGTTTGATACATCAGATAACAAATCAACTGGATGGATCCATCTAATATGTTATCAATCTTCTAACTAGCCAGTATTTGACATAAGACATGTCCGCGTTATACCGCGCATGGTCCAGCGTTTTTGATGAAGCATTGTGGCCTAGTCAATTGATTGTCATCGTTGTGATTTTGGGGTGTTTTACTGGCAGGCTGGGGATAAAGTTTAGGGGAATTGCATGTCGCCGGTGTCACCCACAGACCACGCTAAACCGAGCCGGTTTCGTATTGATTTGTTATTGCGGAGCCAGGCAATGTTTCAACTGAGATTATCTGGGCCACTGACAGCAAGACGAATGCTTTCTTCGGTGGAGAATAGGATGGGGGAAAAGAACAGTGATGTTTGATTAGAAAGATTTCTGTGCGAATTACTTCATGGAGTTATTGTGGTGTATTGTCATTGAAGGAGTGTCTGTGACTGGCTAACTCGTCTGGCTGGTTTGTCGTGGGACTGGGTTTGTGGGGGTCTTAATGCTAATGGAAATATATATAATTTGGCTGTTTTTTCTATCTGTAGCTTCGGACATACTTAAGCTGCAACAGACATATTGATCTTATTTCGAAATTGATTTTGGGCAAGTGAATCAAGAAAATGTTGAGAATTTAGCATATGTGTTTTGTTGTTACACGCCGTCCTGAATTGGGATGAGGGTTTTCATATTGGAATGTGGGTTTTCATATATTGGAATGTGAATTGTCCGCGTTTCTTTTGGCAAATACTTCAGTCCTGTAATCAAACACAAATATTGGGTCAAGCAAATATACAGGATGATTCTGTTAAGATTTTAAGTGTTCAGGTGTTTTTAGCAGTGGTTGTTTGGAATAAGCAGTGGAAATTGGTAATGTTATTAATTTCACATCCTTAGTGTATGGCTTTTGAATGATGTTGGAAATAGATAAAGATTGAAGCAATCTTTGAATATGTGCTTTCACTTTTGGTGGGGATGATTTTTTCTGCTGAAACAAATACAGGGAGTTTTCTGTGAAAATGTATTTGAATTCTGAAATCTTGTTTTAAGTTTTTTGTCTGAAGCAAGAGTAGAGTACAATGTGTTTCAGTCTAATACACTTCTCTAATGAGAGACTATGCTGAATGATGCTGAAAGGCAGTTGTATGCAAGTAGCATCAGAAGAGTTTCGTAGATACAGTTTTTGCTGAGAAATGGGAGAATGCATTAGAAGAAGGATGAATCTTATTCAGTGCCACAAAGATTAACGACTGTTACAGGTTGTTGGTATTTTATTGACATTTTTTGGACATTTTTGGGGGTGATTTTTCTATAAATATCAAGGTTACATTGATGGAAAATTGTGCCGAGTCATTTTGGAATCTGTAACTGATACTGATAGCCTTTTGTCAATAACAACTGTGAACAAGGCATGTGGAGGATAGCATTCAAATCCCAATTACACATTGCACTCCATCCAACTCACGTCTCAGATTCTTGTGCTTTGAGGGAGGTAATTGTTGTGAATTATTCAACATAGCCACTTTCCAGCCAGACGATCCACTTCAGGAAATATGAAAATCTCAAGGCAGGATTTTTACAGGCATGCCTAACCTTACGGAAATGTTGTGTTCATTTTCCCTGCAGTGTTGTTAGCTCATTGAATGAAGAATTCATCTCTTGGAGAAAATTCCTTCACTGGCCAGATGTCGTCATGGAGATGATGGTAAATTTTCTTCTGTAATGACTGCCATATGTTTTGCTGTTGAGCCAAGTTGAATTTCTGACTGCTCCTGCAGGACTGGCACTGTGGGGAGTTTGTTCCTCCATGTTGTTGTTGTAGCCTGATTCAATTTGGCGGTCTTTTTGGCTGGATGTCATTCTGGGAAATGAAACTTCATTCTTTTTACATTGTGACATTTGGGAGATTTGGTCGAGTAATAGTTGATGTTGACTGTGGCCCAACAAGACAGTGACATTATTGGTTTGTTATGAAGTTTGACGTTGGCATATTTTACACACTTCATTTGTCAGTCTTGCTGAAATTAGTATTGAAAGTTGCCTTTTCGTAATTTAATAAATAAATTATCATGGGCTATTTGCAGATCATTTAAAAATTTGCAAGAGGATTGTTCTTGTTGCAGATTTTTTGTTTTCACAACTGATGTTGATTGCTGGTGAAATTCCTTTATTTTCACCAAGCTCCACACGCTTTTTTCCCCTACATCAAATGCATTCCGGAGAATTTTATCCAACTTCACTAGGTAGCCAGCATTTGAGTAATATTGCAGTCTGTCATTAACAGGAGAGATCTGTCTTTTATTTCTAGCCAGGTTTTCTTATCCTTCCATTTAGAATTTCAATCCAGTAATTTGATACTGCGAATGCAGGCTTTATTTGCAGCCATTAACAGCAATGGACAGGGGTTACTACAAGCATGCCATGTGGTAGCCATGCTTTCTGATCTGCCTTGCTGTAACCGTTAGTCCATTCAAGCTGAGGCATATAGGTCAGGGCAGGGTCAGTGGCTACCTGACTGGCCACTGGCTGTCTGGGAAGTATAATGGAGTAGCAAAGAGGGGCGGGAGGAAGGAGGGGGCGATTGTAATTTATGGCCTCGGGATGAGAGGGACTCCACTCACTGGTCAAGCTTTGGTGTTGACCAACAGCCCTGGCCTTTATCTGCTCAACTGATAAACTGTGCTTTGGATCACTGCTTCTGGGGATAATGAGATTAGTGTACTTGCTATTATTTCAGGATGTCAGGGATTATATGGTTCCCTGTGATATGTGTTTGTCATTAAGGCACTACTGTAGCTTTGATTTTTGTTGTTGAAATGTTCAAAAGTAATATTGATGTGACGTTTGTGGTGAAATATTCAGCTGTTGTATGGAAAATAGTATTAAAAGCTTGTTCTTCCAGTAGTGTATTATTCAGGCTTAGAAGAATGGTCGTTCAACTGTAGGTGATATTGGCAGAGATGGCAAAATACTGATTTTATTTCAAAATTGCCCCCACTAGAACCCCCCATTTGATGGCACAAGTTTTCCGCTGAAAATAGATTTTCCTGTTGCCATCCCTGTGTCGGGGCCCAGCTTATTTTTTAGCTGATTTTAGTGCGGTTGTGCAGATTAATGTCGGTTCTACTCACTAGACCGACCAGACTTTAACTAGACTCGGGCTCAGGACCAGTGGCTAAAGTCGCAGTCTGATCCGTGTGTTGCGGTGGTTTTGATGTCACCTTGCAGACAGGTTGTAAGCAGTGTGTAACAGACTCTACAACATATTTGGGTGTAGTTTTGACAGGCAGGCAGTAAGAAGTTGTCACTTGGCTCAGCTGTGCAAACCATAAGGATATGTGAGCAAGTTAGCAGAGAGAGTGTGTAGGTCTTGTGCCATCTACACTTACACAGGCAGCTCACTCCTCTGCTGGGAAAACAGCGAGGGAAAGGTTACCTTTGTTCTTCTACATATGCTGGAGAGGTGGAGGAGGTTGAGAAAAAATGTTCAGCTTGTAACCAGAGGACTTGTTAATGTGAGGAGGTGCAGTGATACGGAGGAGGGTATCTTACTGTGATGTGGAAATACTGCTTCATTTTGTGTCATTGTAGTCAGATTTGTTTTCCGACATCTTTTTAATTGGTGTTATGTACACAATTGTTATTTTTTGAAGGCAGAAAGAGACATGTGGTTACCGTGTTATGATGTAGATATTGGCGTATTTACAAACTGGACATTTTAATTATTACCAGATTTCATGTCTTTTGATATTTTGAATGTCATTAGGCCATTATCATTACACACATTTGTATTATTTGTATGTTTTGTTACTCATCGTATATATAGGATTCATGTTATATCTTGTTTATGTAGTTTATAGAACACTGTCACTGTTTCTGTATGGAACAGTACCGCCTCCGTGGTGTAGTGGTTAGAGCGTCTGCCCAGAGAGCGGAAGGTCGCGGGTTCAATCTCCGACCGCGTCACACCAAAAGACGTTAAAATGTGGTACTTGTTGGTTCCTGCCTGGCGCTAGGCATTAATGGGTACAACAAGGACTGGTCGGCT
>VKKT01002932.1:16669-31534 GCA_008038995.1 Haliotis laevigata | reverse complement strand
TGATAGAATGGTTTAGTTTCATTGAGAAAATATCCTAAAACATGTAACACTATTTCGATTTGTGTAGCGATCCTCCACGTGCTGTCATTGAAGCTGACAGGGAGCAAACGATGCAGCCAGTTTGATATATAAAAAAAATATGTACTGTCATAAACGTTACTGTCACAGTTGTGGAAGAATATATATGTAACAATGTAAAACATTGTGAAGAGCGTGCCGAAAAGCTTGCGTAAGGCCAGTCTCTTCATATAATGAATATTCATGTTTGTTTACAAACAAGAGAAAAGTCTGGTCACGTGATATGCAAATTAGCCTGTGGCAGTGATGTTATGCTAAGTCATCACTGCGCCGGAGTGTGGGGTATGCCAATCCGACCTGGTTAACATATGGATTGTTGCTCACAATATTGATCACCAGATGGTCTTGCCCTGACTCGAGTATTTACAAGCCTTTGCTCAATGCTTGAATAATGTCGAGTGTGGTGTTAACAAAAACAGAAACAAAGAGAGAAATCCTGATTTCCGAAGTTTGGGTTGACATTTCTGCATCTGTATTGACGTGTTTCTTCATCGTCCTGCAGGGGAATCCTCACTGGCTGCCAAGTTGAAGCTGTATGCACAGGTGTGTCGTCATCGACTGGGTCCGTTCCTGGCAAGACAGAGCCTGGACAAGTCCTTGTTTGACACGCCATCTAGTTCATCCCACAAAACTCCCTTCAAGGCTCCAGAGCCTGCTAAGCCACCTACACCGGACAGTCAGAACTCATCAGGGATCACCCCAGGCCAGGAAGATAACAAAGGTGAGTTCTAGATACAGCAGCAGCTGGACTACATCATACAACAGTCACTGCTGATTTAGTTGCTTTTGAAACACTTTTCCTTCGTTAAGTTTAATTTCAGTAGATTAGGAAGTCAAGCCTTTGTTTGCAGTGTGTGATATAGTTTCTAAATTTTTCTAGCCAGTCGGGCAAGCTATGCCTGATAGTTACTAGCCCACGAAATTATTCAAAATCTTGCATGATTTAAAAGTGCGTTATAACTTAGGAAGTCGGAGAGAGTGATATATTTACAAAATGACCCCATGAAAATTCTTTACCCAGTCGGGCCAGTGACTGGAGATTTACTGGCCCGACTGGATTTTTACTAGTCATGGGCTAGCGGGGCAGTGACTATTTTGCACACTGTTTGTAAGCAACATTTTTTAATTGTAAGACTGATAAGATGACTGAAATTAGGTCTTCATTTTGAAGATTGTGAATAACAATCAGTATTGTTTTTTCCAGAGAGTGGGTTTAGTGAAGGAAGTTCCCAGAAGGACGGAGGTCAACATGACCTGGACACTGACGACAACAACCATTGTCCGGCTGTAGTGGTTTATCTCATTGACCCATTCACATACGGCAACGCGTGGGATGATGACAGTCGCCTGGCTATGGTGGGGCTGCTTCGCTGCTATCACCAGATGGTCCAGTCTCTCCCAGAGAACCTTCAGAACAACATGTGCTTACAGGTAAGGTGGCTGCCGTGTGGACTTGTGAATGTATATATCCCATCAGAGATATGAAGATTTTGACTCACATTAACTTTTGCCTTGTGGTTTGCAAAACAGAGTTTCATCCCTTTATCATGACTGGATCTGGTCACCCTGTGTTTGAGTCGCTAATTTACTCTGATTATGATCCTTGTCCTGGCTAAACCTTCGAAGATCTTATGAGTTTCACCAAACCACCTCAGGTCTATATTGCTTTCAGAATCAAGACTAATTTGCAAAGGTAATTTTCAGCATTGACTACCCAGAAATGAAATCTTTTCTTTAGTGTTTGCAACTGCGTAGATCGATGCTCATGATGTTGATCACTAATTTCTGGTCCAGACTCGATTACTTACAGAGCACTGCCATATAGCTTGAATATTGTTGAGTGTGGCGTAAAACTAAACTCACTCACACCCTCGTAGTGTTTGCCTTCTGTGTCTTGTTAATCTTCGAGACCAGAATAGCTAAGGACAGTTTTGTGCCTCCTGTGCTGAATGCCATGTATGTGTCTCCTTGCTGTATTGACAATATGATAGTTGTATGAATTCCCTGCTTTCAGGTTGTGCCTCTGAAGACTATCCTTGGTTACAAAGAAAGCAACACCCAGTTTCAGGCCCTCAAGTCCGTGGCCTTCTCAGTGTTCACAAACTGCAGATGGAACCTGACACACAACATCATGGGTCGACCTCTCACAGGCTTTGGACCTGCAGCAGCTGCAGAACAGTTCCTCAAAAAGGAGGTCAGTTTACTTGACACAGGTCTGCAGGACATGTACCTTGAATATTGCAAAGCTGCTGTTCTTTTGATGTAACCTGTGAAGGTCCAGATTAGAATTTGTCTTCTACAGCCCATGCTTGTCATAAAAGGCGATTAACTCTGGGTGGTCAGACTCGCTGACATGACTGACACTTGTCATCGTATCACTGTATTGTCTGATCCTGGGCCCTCATTTCACGAAGTGATTGGTATGTTACAACTGTTGGAAATCCTATAGTTTAATATGTACTTACGACAGTCATAGCACTAAGTTAGCCTTGTGAAACCAGGGCCTGACCATCGTTGTATAGCTGGAGTATTACAGAGTACGGCGTTTAACAAGCCTCAGAGTACTTACCTGTACAATGTTACATGTACTGGGATGGATTGTTCTTCACAGTAATCCTGGCATTCTTCATAGGCTGCAACATTATTGATGGAAATTCGCTGAAAGCAGTATTTGATAATAAAGCTTAGATTAGAATCACCAAATTAGAAAACTGTAGGTTCCAAAAAGTTGTTTTCAGGATAATTTTAAAAAGATATTTGTGTGATTTTTTGGTTGGTTTTAGCTGATCTTACTTCGCCATACAGAATTTTAGAAGGCTTTGGTTCCAGAACCAGTGGCTAAAATGGCAAACTGCTTTAGGACAGTTTTGAAATTTACTGATATTAAATCAAGTGTACTGGTATTGAGAGCATGTTTAAGGTTCTATTCTATGTGTATATTGTATTATCAAATCTCTCTCTCCCACAGGAAAATTGTGTCACACGCCTTTACAGTCCCCCGTTTGTGCTGGCGCCGGTGCGGGACAAGCAGAGCCAACTGGCGGAGTGTTGTGGGGAGAAGACGGAGAAGTCCAACGTGTTGTTCTGTGCCTACTGTCTGTCGGAAGACCAGCGCTGGCTGCTGGCCGCTTGTACAGACGAGAGGGGAGAACTCATGGAGACCTGTGTCATTAATATTGAAATACCAAACAGGTGGGAACATGTCCCAGATCTTTTTTTAAAGTGACTTGTGGAGATTCTTGGTTCGAGTACCAACTATTCTCTAATTCATGTAGATTATACTCTGTTGTGGTAGCCAAGTGATTAAAGTGTTTGCACATCATGCTGAAGACCCGGGTTCTATTCTCAACATTGGTACAATATGTGAAGCCCATTTCTGGTGACCCAAGCCGTGATAATGCTGGAATATTGCTAAAAGCGGTGTAAACCTAAACTCACTCAATGTTGTGTGATTTCTTTATAACTATTTGCAAATGGATCTTTCAGGAGCCGGAGGAAAAAGGCATCAGCTCGGAAAGTTGGCTTGCAGAAGTTATTTGACTACATTCTTGGCATTGTTTCCATGACAACGCTACCTGCCAGGCTTGTGATAGGCAGGTTTGGCCGTCTTGGTCATGGAGAACTTAAAGGTACGGACTTCAACTTTCAGGTCTAAGGGAAGTAACTCTTCTAGCATATAATTCCAAGATGGGGGAAAGTAGCAATATATCTGGATGCATCAGGTCAATGGAAGTCAAATTTTCTTCTTGTCGTTGGATGTAGTTCAAAGTGAGTATTTTCTTGTTATTTGTGGTTTCTTTTTACTGGTAGTCTTGGACTTACCGAAGTGGACAATTCGGTGTCTGATGATCATCATGTTTTTATGGGATCTTTTTATTCCTTTTGCAGGCTGGGCTGGTATCATCAGCAAGAAGAACCTTGCGTACGTGAGCAAGCACATGCGAGATGTCTGCAACCAGTGTTCCTACCTGTCCAGTGAAAACCCCAGTATCCTCAGTGCATGTCTGGTGTCCTTGGAGGCGCAACCCAGCTTCCAGGTGATGGCCGACGCCCTCAAGATGGAGGAGAAGCCCAGCAGCAACTGCCCCCTCCAGACCCCCCGGGATGCTTCGACATCCCACATCCTCGTCTTTCCTACCTCGGCTACAGCACAGGTCAGTCAACATGTCAGGATGTTCCGCTTACAGAATTCTATAAAACAGTGCTGTACCATAATGAATTTTTTCTATTGCTGTGTCCTATCACAAATGTACAAGAGAAAGATTGGTCATTTTCACTGAATTATAACTTACAAGCACTAATAAAGAAACCACATGTCATTAAACTGAAATATAACTTGTCCCATGTTGTTACATGTTTTTGTTTCGTTTCCTGTAAGTTGCAGTGCTATTTCTTAAAGGCACAATGTCACACATTTTCGACAATATTTTGGCCTATTTTATAGGTATTGGGGCATATGCACTCCCTATATAGTTACCTATTGATCCAGTAAAAGACTTATTATCCCTTACAACTTGCCTGAAATCAATAATTGAAACTTCAAGGCGAACAGCTTCGAAACAGAGATCACTTGTCATATATGGAATGTAAACAGTTCATCGAAAACTGTCGCACGAAGTGTTGTCGGTGTTTGCCGAAGTCTTTTCAATCACAAGTTGTGCATAGGTTATTCTTAGACAACGCTCCAGGGGACTTTATTCTATTGGGTTCTCTTGAAATAATATTCGGCCGGAAGAGGGTGCTATTCGTCATACAGCGATGAGAATTTTCCACGGGTCCGCAGAATTCCAGGAATTTCATAAGGCCAAGGGTCATTTTTGTGAATCGTCTAAATCCAACAGATGCTAAACCCCCGTCTAGTTTTCAGAGTTTTTCTCAAAACTTCATTCTCATCCCTGGTCGTAGGTGCTTGAAATATCTTAGTCTTACATCCTCTGTAGAGTTGCATTCTGAGTTATGAGAAGATGCAGAAGGGTTTTTGATCCAGACTTTCCCTTGGTAGGATCCCTGGGTTTAACATATGAGCTTGTGGGTCTACATGAAGCCTTTAGGCTGTCGTCATAGTGTTGTGAATGAAATAACACTCAAAGCAACATTACGCCAGCTCACCTTGAAGTTTTCATGAGGTGTGTTGATTTTCTGACGATTCAAATAACAAATTTACATCTGACTGAAACCTAATGGGACAGACTAAGTATGCATATGATTTTTAGGATGTGGTCTGTTATGGTTTTATAGACCCGTTCTGATTTCTTGACAGGTAAACAGTGCTGCGATGCCCATTGAACCTAGTCACTTAGAGCTGGATGAAATCATGTCCTATGATGAATTTGGCACTATGGACAACGATTTCAACTTCAACGAGCTGTTCGGGCCAGACCCAGGAGTTACCTCCCCTAATGGTTCTCCTCCACCAGGTGACAAGGGCAGGCTACCAGATCAGCGCTCTAACGGACAAAATGCTGTAAGTTGATAGTCATCTGAGTTGTAAACACTTCTTGTACAGACTGTGGAACCTGTGAAGATCCTGGTTAGAATTTATCTTCAGTAACCCATGCTTGTCATAAGAGGCAACTAAAGGGATCAGGTGGTCAGGCTTGCTGACTTGGTTGACACATGTCATCGTATCCCAGTGGCATAGATTGATGTTCATGCTGTTGATCAATGGATTGTCTTGTCGCGACTCGATTATTTACAGACATATAGCTGGAATATTGCTGAGTGTAGAGCTTAACAACAAACCTACCAACAGATTGTGGTAATTACCTAATTATAAAAATGTGAGATGGACTGTTCAATTGTGATAGATTGCTGTTTGGGATTCCTGGGCAATGGGGGTCCCAATAAATAACTATTTATTATCACTTGATTATCACTTAAAACATTTACAAACTTTCATTTCTAGAATAGGGGTGAAACGGTATGCTCTTATGACGGTACGGTAGGAATTGCGATACAAGGCCTTCGGTTCGGTCCGTTTCGGTTCGGTATATGAGACGTTATCACAATTCAGAAAATTGACAACTAGAGGCAAACCTTACATTGTTTCATAACATGGGAAACAAATAATCATAATCTTTGTTATTTTGAATGAACAAAACTGTCATTTCATGACAAGATAGAAGAATTAAAATATCACTGGAACCTTGGAGCTCACAGCTGTGTGGCAAAATAGCAAGTAGCCAAGTATGATTAAAAGTCACTAACATCACATCAGCATTTACTGCAGTTAAATCACCATGTCCCAGAAAATGTTCATGCCTTAAAAACACAAAAAATCAGATCTTGTCGAATGTGACTCTGTTGATGACATATCACGGATAAATAAATTAAACAAATTAACTCAACACAGTAGTCATAAGACAGTTACAGTCTGTGTGACAGATGATTGTCCTTGATCTAAATCGTTGCCTATCTCTCATATCAGTCGGTTAAACATTTCGAGACTTTCAAGTTTCCACACTCCTTGGAAAGTACTGCTACACAATCTTGGCACATTCCAGAATTTTGTTTTGTCAGTTTTCAGATTCATTCAAAATATCTTTTAAAGTTCACTCAGAAATGTATTTTTTATAGCTGCTCTCTTTTTATCAGTCGTTAAATGTTCATTGCTCTGATATAGCTTGCAATGAGATGGCAGCAACAACAAACAGACATAAGGCATAAGAACTGTGATGGGAAAGCCACCAGATCCATACCCATAATTCCAGTTATCCCTCGCCATAACGCCGGTCTTGGTGTCCATGGATGATCCCCCGAGTTTTCAGATTCATTCAAAATATCTTTTAAAGTTCACTCAGAAATGTATTTTTTATAGCTGCTCTCTTTTTATCAGTCGTTAAATGTTCATTGCTCTGATATAGCTTGCAATGAGATGGCAGCAACAACAAACAGACATAAGGCATAAGAACTGTGATGGGAAATTTTGTTAATGAAAATAAATATGTATAGGAAACCTGCAATCAAATTAAAAATCACTAGACACGACAATTCAGTTGTCCTTCCTGTTATGCTACCTGTTATTAACTAAGCTGGAAATATAACATCAAAGGATTTCTATCCATTATCAGAATAATTTATATCTTACGCAGTTATTTTAACAGAGATATTATATATTGCTATCGTATTAGTATAATGGATGTTTTCTTCGAACCTATTTAGCATAATAATTAACATAAGTTCAGCACTTTGGGTTACGTGGCTGGATACATTTTACGTATGAGACAGTTTGACAAGTCACCGTTGAGTTCCCGCGGTACCTGTCACTTTGATTGTAAAAACACAATATTGGCAATTCATTGTGAAATATGACTTCAATGAGTCAATAACGCGGGTCTTGTGGTCCATGGATGACGTGGTGGTAATCTGTTCGTGATTGCTGAGAATAATGTGAAATTGGTGCTAACGCGGTAGGTGCGAAAAGCGGACCCTTATGAACAAGGTAAGCGGAAGTGGTACACGTATAAAATGTGGTGATGTTATTTCACACACGTTTTCTCCAATGTTACTGTAAACAATTTTAATAAATGAAAATGGGATTAAATTTAATCAAATAAAATGAAAATAGGGGTAGATCGTTTTATTATGAGTTTTCTGACATCATACATTTTCGGATGGCAGTGTTTACCCACATTATAAACACAGCAAACATCGTAAGTACTTGGCTTATAGCGTATATTGATGATAAAGTTGACTTCAATAAGTTATTACGATGTTTCGCTGTTCGTCTGATTTGAACCAACTGAAAAGAAACAGAACTCAGCTATTGATTTGGTATCTGCAGTTGCTGTCTTGCTGACTTTGTAAGTCGACGGCTTGAGGCGATCTCGAACTTACTTCCAGGAAAATAGCAGCCGTCAAGCAAAAAATGCATAGATTTTGACCAAATGATTCGATTTCTAGACATTTTAGAAAAGGTTTAAAATGATGAATAAAATGCTGGTACGAAAACCAAAAAAACCCTGAAGTTTTGGATTGCATTACAGTATACCGAACCGAAGGCAAAATACAGCGGTTCTACTAATACCGCGGTATACCGTTTCTAGAAGTGATTGTTTTGTGTTAAATGCATATTTTATGGTTATGCTTAGACACAAAATGATACCATATGGTGATAGGAAAGACTATTTCTGTCCTTTGGATAGCCAATTGTGCCAAACGAGAAAGCAGATTGGGTCAGTTTCTTTTGAATGATCTTATTTAAAGTTGCTACGACTGCAGGCTAGTAGTATTTATTTTTAATTATATTACATTATATTATACATATTAATGTTTGGGGGGGTAGCATAGTGGTGAAAGCTCTTCATGCTGAAGACCCGGGTTCGATTCCCCACATGGGTACAATGTGTGAAGCCCATTTCTGGTGTCCTCCGCTGTGATGTTGCAGAATATTGCTAAAAGAAACGTAAAACTATACTCACTAGTGAAGGCAGTTCTTTATTTGCTTGCTTTTTGTTTACAGCTAAACAGTGGTACCTCCAATATCGATATTCAGGACGAACCCCCCAATCTGCTCCAGCAGCCCCTGGCCATGGGCTACATGTTGTCCACGGCAGGGGCAGGACCTCTGCCCAAGTGGTTTTGGTCTGCATCTCCAGAAAATGAATATGTCTCCCCAACAGTCTTCAAGGTGAGATTCAAACACAGACTTCTCAGTTCCAAAGTTAGGGGAAACTACACAAAAATAAATATGCTTACATTTGCTTTGTATCTGTTTAGTGCCCAGTGTTAGTAGTTAAATGTATTGGATGATAATGATTGTGTTGGTGATGATGATGATAATGGTGTGATGATGATGATAATGGTGTGATTGGTGTGATGATGATGATGGGTGATTAATAAGAAAGAATCCTCATCATGTAGAAGTGCGTGCACAAGTCTGCAGATCAGTGTGCATACCAGTTGCATTCTCCGTGCCATGGGGATATTCATCCCAAATAAACTGAAAGGTTTGCTTTCACATTACAATTGCCACCTACCGGGTACCCATTCACTGCCAGGGGCGGTGGGGTTGTCTTGGGGTTAATGCGGTCGCTCGTCACACTGAAGACCCGGGTTCAATTCCCCACATGAGTGTGAAGCCCATTTCTGGTGTCCCCCACCATGATATTGCTGGAATATTGCTAAAAAGTGGCGTAAAACCCAACTCACTCACCCACTCTTACAGTCTCGAGTTAGCCCAGTCCAGACTTGATTATTGACAAGTTGCTTGATATAGCTGGAGTATTACAACTGGTTTCAAACTCATTAACTCATTAAGGGTGCTTTGTGTAGTATGGAAATTCAATGGCACCTGCTTGTGTTTGTCCTTAGGCCGCTCTCCACATCAATTCATCCTCCAAACAAGATGACTTCATGCCTCACCCTCAGGATCGCAACTCTCATGCCCTTGACTCCCACCTCACATGTGATGTGCTAAGGTTTGTACAACCGCCACAGTCTTTTCTATCACAAGGGATTAATATTTCAATGTAAAAACACTGAAGGATCTTTTTAACCAGGTCAATTATCATTTAGTAATTGTTTTCTTAAAGGAAATTGAATTGTTTGAAGTTTTGCTGTCCGTCGTTGACAAGTTTTTATAATTAAATGTTATGTATTATGAATGTATAACTTGTTTCAGTGACGATATGGCTGAAATACTGCCGAGGTGACATAAAATCGAAACTAACTCACTCACTCACTCACTCACTCACTCACAACTTGGCATTTTATAGTGTTTTTAGTGAGTCCTACTGTTGTCAGACAGTACCACTGAACAGTAATCTGTACAGAAAGGTCGCACTCACAAACTAACTGATATTATTAGACTCAACAGAGCTCAGATTAGTAGCTAATATCGTAGACGTCCACACTTAGGGCAGATGTGGTAAATGCTCTCTCAGTTCACTTAACCGCCTCCGAAATGTAGTGGTTAGAGCATCCACCCGGAGAGCGGAAGGTCGCGGGTTCAATCCCCGACCGTGTCATACCAAAAGACGTTAAAATATGGTACTTGTTGGTCCCTGCCTGGCGCTCGGCATTAATGGGAACAACAAGGACTGGTCGGCTCTGAGTCAGTATAATGTGTCTGAGTGGGGTATTCATGCTTCGCTGCGGCATGATATCTCAGTGGGCTAGCACTATAAAACCAGCTTCAGTCTGGGCTAGTACAAGCAACCACACATATAGATACACATACACACGCATGCACGTCGTCATATGAGCGAAATATTCTCAAGCACGAACCCAATTTCACCTCACCTCACCTTAATTCACGTTTAAAACAGTTTCTCAGTGATGATTATATGAGCTGTATAATTTCAGGGTAGGACAGATGTGTGAGAATGTGAAATGTTTCCTGCTTGCTTCAGAGAATATTGCCCATACAATATGAGATTTTGTTTTATTGTTACAAATTTTGTTTTATTGTAAAATCGTTTGTTTATATTAGGAACACTTAAATAGTAGGCATCATTGGAGTGCAAAATGAGAGAAACCTGAAAATAGAGTATTGATTAATTTGGAAAGGGTCATGTGCGATTTTTCTGCAATTATCTATGTGCAATCATTGAACCGATTTTGTCAGGGATATTCACTTCAAGTGTAGGGTGGCGGGGTTAACTTGTTCGCTCGTCATGCTGAAGGCCCGTGTTCGATTTCCGACATGGGTACAATGTGTGAAGCCCATTTCTGGTGTCCCCCCGCAACAATATTGCTGGAATATTGCTAAAAGTGGCGTAAAAGTAAACTCACTCATTCCTCCAAGTGTACTCATGCTGCACTGTGTGTCTGTTACAGGTTTGTGCTGGAACACTACAACGCTCTGTCGTGGTTGACGTACGACCCAGCCACCAACGATCGCCGCTCGTGTCTGCCCATTCATCTCGTCGTGTTAATGCAGATGTATCATGCCCTCAATGCCTTTGTGTGACCACTGCCAAGTCAAAATGGCATCCTGAAAAGTCTTGCCAGAATTGAGGGGACCGTCATGTCCATATTTCCCCTTATCAAGCTGTGAGTTGCTGTGATGCTCCTTTAATGGAAATTCTCGTGTCAGATCTAGCAAAAAAGGTGTTTTTGGTTGTCTGTATATTTGAATATTTTGCCAAAATACCCCAAAAGGTTATCCCAATACTTACGATACCTCCCATGTGACTAAAATGGCCGCAATTAATGGCAGCAACGGAAATCTATCTCTGAGAGGCAGCTATTGTGAACCAGTGTGGATATTCCTGAATTTTGAGGGCAGTGCTATGACCAGTGGCAGGCACGACCTGGATTGGTCAAGGTCATGAGGTCAAGGTCAGTCAAGACAATCTCAGCTTACTGTGTGGGGCTGAAAGATGGAGCTCTACCTGGACATGCTCTAACAGAAATGTGATTCCTGAATTGTGATACTGAAGGTCATTGATGGACTGTGAAAGACTGGAAGAAAACACTCATGAATATTACAAGCCGGTTTCTTATTTTTATAGATACACTTCATTCCCACTATCTTCATAAATATATTTTGATGACCTACTTACAGACATATGGAAAAGAGTAAGTTTGTGAACTTATGACATGCGCTATGAAACATGAACAGGTTATTTCAAATGTTCACTATGTCCTGATAGAATACAGTTCTCAATATCTTCTCATTCGTCGATATCTATACATAAATGTATGTACATGTTAGTGAATGGTTTAGGTTGAGTATTTTATGAACAGATGGGTTACTTTGTGGCCATTATTTCTATAAATATGGTGTTAGCTATCTGGAATGATATTTTGAACAAATAAAGCAATTGATTGTCAATACCTGTGATTGTTTAAATCAAAATATACAAAACCCATGGAATATTCAAAATGTTCCAGTAATGTGATAACCAACAACGTTTATCAAAACCACATATGACAGGATTCAGGAAATCCTGTTCAATTCTGCTTATAAAAGGCAGGTCCTGTCTTCGCTTTTGAAGCAAGTAATAAATCGTTTTAGAGACGTTTCTTAAAAATGTAAAATATAAAAGCATTCTGAAATATTTTTGCATGCATACTTTTTGAAATTCATCGCATGAAACAAATTTTAGAGGACTTTTACAACAGAGTTTGAATACGCACATTTAGTACTTCATGTAACACATGGCATTTATTGACTGAAAATGTTGCCTGTTGTTTGTTGAGGGCTGTAGGTTTAACAGTGCCGAACAGCTTGTACTGTGAGAGTCTGATGACCACAGAACTAATTTCAGTGGAAGTTGTTTGCGTAAACAAAGTGAATGTTTTGATTGTGCATCACAGGCTTGCAAATTATCTATACCCAACCAAAAAAAGTTAAGGACCACCCCAACAGTCAATATTTAAGTACTAAATGGATCATAATATGGACTATTAAATACTTTAATAATGGAAACTGGGGTGGTCCTTTACCTTTTGTTGTTGAGTATATAATGCTAAAGTTTTGATATTTGGTTGACCTCTGAACCATCCCCAAATTATTTTTGAAAATAAACCATAGTGAATATATTTTAAATTATAGGAGTACTTAAGAGTCGTTTTGAAAATGTTTTATGAGATGAAACAAACCAAGTCTTCACTATGGATTGAATCTGATTGTAGTTTTCTTCAGTACATGTTCAGTGACGTTTTGAGTATACCTCATTCAGAGACAAAACATTTAATCACTGAAACTATAGTGTCCATGTCCTCATGTTAAAGGGTTAGTTTTTGCGTGAGAATGAAATATGAAATAAACGTTTTAGTATCTTAACAGTACCTAATGGTATTTGCCAAATAATTCAATCAGTTTGAGACTTTATTTCATGGTACCATAGACAAAGTAAGTCTTTCTGAAACCTGACTTGTATACAAAACTCAAGCAATAAAAAATCGCAGCAATTCATTTTAACCAAAATGGTTTGAAATCGTATGAATACTTAATTTTGTTTATCATTTGAAAATGGAAAGTGGTTTCCTATTAATGTGATGAGAATTCTTTCACTTAATAACCTTTCCTTCACTTAAAGCAAGTGATACCAGCATATCTTCTACTTTCTGTAAATATGGTAAATGACTAGCAAATCTATATAGAGTAAATCTTTGATATGTTTTGTGGTCAATACTTATTCCTTGTATCTGTTGGCAGCCCTGCTTTTTTGTATTGACAACCGACCCATGTTATTTCTCAGTAAAAATTTCGTCACGATATGGCTGAGGTATTGCCGATGTGACGTTAAATCTTAACTCACTCACTTTAAGTAAAAATGCATGACATAAGAGAGATAAGAAGAGCATGACGTTTTGAGAGACTTCACTGCCTTTCTGTGTGCAGTTATGTTGAAGTACTATCAAAAGTAAACTAGTCCAACTAAGGTGTAGACATATTCCTGGTTTCCAGGACCTGTGTCATCAAACACCCCTCTGAAGCATTTTGTTAAAGCTAAAAACCAAAAAAATTGTAATTCTGACCCCAGCCTCTTTAATTTCACATTTCGGTTGAAGGCTACGCCCACGTTTTCCAATTTCAGTTCTTGAACACCAAAAACAGTATCATTAAGGCCAGACCAATTCATTTCTTGTTTTATGGACCTACTGGTCATATTGTTTTCCAGAATAAGAAAAAAGTAATAATAATAATTTTCCCAGCTCAAAAAATAAACTTATATTCTTATTGGCAAAAAATATTTTTAGATTGTTTTTGCTCCATATTCACTTCATAAATTGCCAAAAGTAAAATACTTTTAGTATTTCAGAGGAATATTACTTTGACTGGTGATATTGAAAAATATAAATTCCAAACAGCCTTTAGGTTTTCTGATGACAAAAATCCATAAAATAAATATAATTGGTCTTGCTTGAGCAACTTTTATAACTGACAAATGTCCCTTGCATATTTTTCTAATATTGATACTAAATAATATAAGTAAAGAATAGTTAACAGATGAACAGTATATTATAAAGATTTAATAAGTGACAAATTGGTGAGAATTATGTATACCTCATCGCACATGCGAACCAGACAACTTTTTAAAGTTGCTTCGTTTACTGTAGATGCTAGAACATTAAACACTGAAGCATTACCTGAGTTGTCATCCTTATTCCAGTAGACAGCGCTGTCCATCAATGTCGGTTTCATTGGAAGGGTATTTATGTAAGGGTCAGCATTCTTATGTTACAGTCCATAGTAATGGCTGAAATGTGCAATGACTTGTTTGCATATGGGTGTATTTAAGTATGATATGGTCTTGTATTGACAAAGGATTCCACACAAGTCATGCATTGCAATGCAAATTTCTTATCAAAATCATTTCTTCCTAGTCGAAGATGTTAATTTCATCCCAACCTCAAACAAACTCTGGAAGGGGACGACAAAATGTTAATATTGACCTGGCGTCCATTTTCCGAGTCGATTTGAGGAAGCCTTCATTGTCTTTTACTCATGTCGGTTATTGGTTTTGTACATAGTTCATAGCATTGAGAAAAGCAATGATAGAGGATTATTTTGTCACAGTAGAATATCTTGTTATGTCATTTGTGTGTCATAGTGTACATTGTTCATGGATCATTGTTACCCTCTGAAGCTGCAGCTGCAGCCCAGGAAGAGATGACCAGCACAAACTGATCTGATTTCTGTAAATATTTTTGTTATTTGCAATTAAAGATGTAAAATTGAATCAAACTACATCAACATAACCCCAGTTCACATTGTTAAGTTTATGGTTGAAAATCTCTGCTGAGTTGACGGACAACTGTTATGTTATTTACTACTCGGAGGGTAATAGGATGCTCAATATTATTCCCCTATGGCTAATGATGTACATGTGG
>VKKT01002931.1:86132-96472 GCA_008038995.1 Haliotis laevigata | reverse complement strand
ATGCTTATATGTACCCCAAGGAGGACTTTCTTCAAAGAATTCATAACCTCTACCGGTTTGTATACATTTTGACCGTGATCTGACTTTTGCATTTTGACCTTGATTTGATCTGTGCATTTTGACCATGCTTTCAGTTCTAGCAATATTCATGTATGGTTCTGTAATGATCTGATTTGTGATGACAATTTTTTGTGAAATCATTTTGATTTCAGTGTTAATATCTGGTCCTCAGTTGGAAAATATTTCAATGTTACTCTTTAGAGGAACATTTATTACATGTCAGTCTTTAGTGACATTTAAAACTGCTGCCTACCAATGCTATGTTTCTGTTGATGAATGTAATATCAGGCTGCCATTTTCCCTGCAGGTACGAGTGTCTAGGCCAGCTGCTGCACGAGTGTAACAGGTTTAGTCTCCTGTCAGACAACCAGAGGCAGCGTCTGTTGAATAGACGGTAAGCTCTCTAACACAAACAAACACCTTGTGGTCTTCAGTGCTGTTTTACAAAGCAAACTTGGTGCAAAGGTGACTGTGTCTCCATATTAGGTGATAACTTAGTAAATACTTCTAACTGTCGTAGTACTGAGATTATTTTGTACGACAGCAGTACATCTGTATGGCCTATTAAAACCGACTTCCTCTAACCTCTAATAAGTACACTGTTGTGATCGGTAAATCTTTTAACCCCTAAAAACACATATATGACCTTTTAAGGTTTTATAATCCAGTCTGTAATAAGTACACCTACATGGCCTTTACATGCTGTTAGCCTCTAACCCCGGTACAAGTACACCTCCATGATCTTTACATTGTGTTACTCTCTAACCCAGGTACAAGTACACCTACATGATCTTTACATTGTGTTACCCTGTAACCCAGGTACAAGTACACCTACATGGCCTTTTTAGTGTCCCCAGGCTCGGGTTCCAACACAAATATAACTTATACACAAGAGCTATCACAAACACGACCGAACCCTCGGGTTGCAGGTACGAGACAAGTTTATTACCGGAACTGTTGTATGACGTGTGCGGCCAAGGGAGATAACTCATTACGCTTTACGCGTTAATTTCGTATTCACATACATAACAACCTTTACATGCTGTTACCTTCCAACCCAGGTTGAGTACACCTACATGACCTTTACTAGCTGTTACCCTCTAACCAAGGTACAAGTACACCTACATGGCCTTTACATGTTGTTACCCTCAAACTCAAATTTCACCTGTTTGACATATGAAAGCTACTATCTTCATAATTTCCAACCCTATTTCGAGTACACGGATATTCCTTATAAATGCTGAAACACATATAAATGCTACTTTATATCTCTTTCAGCAACAGCGAACGTGAGCACCGCATACCCGAGCAATGTAGTTCGGGTAGCGGCACGGTGAGCTTAATAATGCGCGCCGAGATGACTGTGACGAGTATTCTGAAGGTAGAGGTAGTTCTTCCACTGTCGGACACACAGTGCTTTCTGGCTTCTTTACGTTTGCCTAGTCTCGTCTTCCTGTCGTTATTGTCGACACTTTTGTTGCCTCCACTATCATTTGGCTTCAAGCAATAACGTGAGGCTATGTGTAAGTACGGTAGAAAGTGCCCATGTCTGCGTATTGTTGGGGGCAGCTCCAGGGTGCTCACTGCAGATGGTCAGCTGAGGGTCTGTTCCAAGTTAAGCACAAAAGTGAAATGTTCCTGACACATTAGAAAATATAGAAACTAAATTATCCTACGACATCAAACGTCAAGCTAGAGGAGACCTTTATGTGTTAGCACTCAAGCAAACTTTACAGAAAACTGCACATCTAATGTCTTGTAAGACTCCCCTCTCAATGATAAATGACCAGACCCTAAACAATCTTCAGATTTGTGAATTAAGTTTTAAAATGAAAATTGTTATGTACATTGCACCTCAACACCCATCCCCCAAGTACTTCTCTTTAAACAACCCTACTTAAAGTAGAAAAATTCCTTTCAAAGTGCCATTTGAAGAAAAACCTAATTTATATTTTCAAAATCAAAGGTAGACAGGGGTGGAAATAACCCATTGCCCGACGTCCGAGTCAAGTGTTTTTTTCTGTTGGGCAAGCAAATTTGTATATCACACTGTACGGTGTCCAGTTGACTTTCCAATGTTAATTATGTTGTTTATTTAAAAAATCAACAAGAAAANATGCTTATATGTACCCCAAGGAGGACTTTCTTCAAAGAATTCATAACCTCTACCGGTTTGTATACATTTTGACCGTGATCTGACTTTTGCATTTTGACCTTGATTTGATCTGTGCATTTTGACCATGCTTTCAGTTCTAGCAATATTCATGTATGGTTCTGTAATGATCTGATTTGTGATGACAATTTTTTGTGAAATCATTTTGATTTCAGTGTTAATATCTGGTCCTCAGTTGGAAAATATTTCAATGTTACTCTTTAGAGGAACATTTATTACATGTCAGTCTTTAGTGACATTTAAAACTGCTGCCTACCAATGCTATGTTTCTGTTGATGAATGTAATATCAGGCTGCCATTTTCCCTGCAGGTACGAGTGTCTAGGCCAGCTGCTGCACGAGTGTAACAGGTTTAGTCTCCTGTCAGACAACCAGAGGCAGCGTCTGTTGAATAGACGGTAAGCTCTCTAACACAAACAAACACCTTGTGGTCTTCAGTGCTGTTTTACAAAGCAAACTTGGTGCAAAGGTGACTGTGTCTCCATATTAGGTGATAACTTAGTAAATACTTCTAACTGTCGTAGTACTGAGATTATTTTGTACGACAGCAGTACATCTGTATGGCCTATTAAAACCGACTTCCTCTAACCTCTAATAAGTACACTGTTGTGATCGGTAAATCTTTTAACCCCTAAAAACACATATATGACCTTTTAAGGTTTTATAATCCAGTCTGTAATAAGTACACCTACATGGCCTTTACATGCTGTTAGCCTCTAACCCCGGTACAAGTACACCTCCATGATCTTTACATTGTGTTACTCTCTAACCCAGGTACTGGTACACCTACATGATCTTTACATTGTGTTACCCTGTAACCCAGGTGTCCCCAGGCTCGGGTTCCAACACAAATATAACTTATACACAAGAGCTATCACAAACACGACCGAACCCTCGGGTTGCAGGTACGAGACAAGTTTATTACCGGAACTGTTGTATGACGTGTGCGGCCAAGGGAGATAACTCATTACGCTTTACGCGTTAATTTCGTATTCACATACATAACAACCTTTACATGCTGTTACCTTCCAACCCAGGTTGAGTACACCTACATGACCTTTACTAGCTGTTACCCTCTAACCAAGGTACAAGTACACCTACATGGCCTTTACATGTTGTTACCCTCAAACTCAAATTTCACCTGTTTGACATATGAAAGCTACTATCTTCATAATTTCCAACCCTATTTCGAGTACACGGATATTCCTTATAAATGCTGAAACACATATAAATGCTACTTTATATCTCTTTCAGCAACAGCGAACGTGAGCACCGCATACCCGAGCAATGTAGTTCGGGTAGCGGCACGGTGAGCTTAATAATGCGCGCCGAGATGACTGTGACGAGTATTCTGAAGGTAGAGGTAGTTCTTCCACTGTCGGACACACAGTGCTTTCTGGCTTCTTTACGTTTGCCTAGTCTCGTCTTCCTGTCGTTATTGTCGACACTTTTGTTGCCTCCACTATCATTTGGCTTCAAGCAATAACGTGAGGCTATGTGTAAGTACGGTAGAAAGTGCCCATGTCTGCGTATTGTTGGGGGCAGCTCCAGGGTGCTCACTGCAGATGGTCAGCTGAGGGTCTGTTCCAAGTTAAGCACAAAAGTGAAATGTTCCTGACACATTAGAAAATATAGAAACTAAATTATCCTACGACATCAAACGTCAAGCTAGAGGAGACCTTTATGTGTTAGCACTCAAGCAAACTTTACAGAAAACTGCACATCTAATGTCTTGTAAGACTCCCCTCTCAATGATAAATGACCAGACCCTAAACAATCTTCAGATTTGTGAATTAAGTTTTAAAATGAAAATTGTTATGTACATTGCACCTCAACACCCATCCCCCAAGTACTTCTCTTTAAACAACCCTACTTAAAGTAGAAAAATTCCTTTCAAAGTGCCATTTGAAGAAAAACCTAATTTATATTTTCAAAATCAAAGGTAGACAGGGGTGGAAATAACCCATTGCCCGACGTCCGAGTCAAGTGTTTTTTTCTGTTGGGCAAGCAAATTTGTATATCACACTGTACGGTGTCCAGTTGACTTTCCAATGTTAATTATGTTGTTTATTTAAAAAATCAACAAGAAAACGGTCGGAATAGTGGAAAAATTACCAGGGCAATTGACTTTACATGTGCCACTGTACCGGAGTACACGAGCAATGTTAAAGTTATTTCCATCCCTGGTAGGGTTATACTATTTGTCTATTTTACTTACTGTAATGTTACCTTGAAGACATATGAGAAGATTTCTTGGCGTGTGTATACATCCAAAATATAAAGATATTTAAACCAGTGAATAGTTTTAGTATAATAACATACACATTTCACAGTTAGGTTCTTTGTTTGTTAGGCCTGTCATTGTACTAGCCTGCCTTTACTGTTCTCGGGGGCGATGGGGTAGCCTAGTGGTTAAAAGGCTGTCTTGTCATGTCGAAGACCCAGGTTCGATTAACCACATGGGTATACTGCGTGATGCCCATTTCTGGTTTCCCCAAACTTGATATTGCTGGAATATTGCTAAAAGTAGCATAAAACCTTATTCACTCACCATAGTGTTCTACCAGAGAGAATATATCCTGTTTTATTCAGTTTTTAGTGCAGACTAAACACTCGATCACAGCGGGAATCTGACTGTGGGCACCCTTCCCGGAGCATGCACGACTTATTATGGTCGTCTGAAACAGACCTGGGCACTTGCACGATTGTCATGTACAACATGGCGCTGTGACATTGTCAGTGAACAGTTTGCGTGTGAGCTGATTGTCATGGGGGATTAGACTCATGACATATTCCCCACATCTGGCACACCTATGTCAACACCCATCCTTGCTGGAGAAGGGGTTTAATTATTTGTTTTTCAATGGGGAATGAGAAATATATACTGGGAGTTTTATGGGTATTTGTGCCTGAACAATAATTATTTTCCTCAGCCTTGGTGGTGATTTCTGACGTAATATTATTTTTCGATTTTTTTAGTACTCGGTAGCATTTTTAATGTTCCATGAATTGTAAGAGTATATGTTGGAAGTTAATGATTTCCCGAAAATAAAAATAGACCAAAAACATCCTTTTTATGTAAGAAAGATTTCAAATGTTTAGAACTGTATTATGAAATATTTTCAAATATTTTGAAAATACGGTTTTGTTTTCTGTATTTTATTTTTATTGAAGGTAGTTATTGCGAGTTAGTGCTTCTAATGCTGTCAGTTTGATCTATAAATGTTTACAACAACAACAACAACAACAAGACAAAAGCAATGTATACCGTTGAGCTTAGTTGTAACTTACATCCTGAAAGGCTGCAGTCAAGCATACTGTACTGCAAGCAGCATTTCGGTTGTATTCGGTTTAACTAGTTTCACATTTCAAATCATCATTATTGTACAGACTGCCATCATAAGGCTGAGATTGGCATTAAAAATAATAAACAGAAACCTCATACAAACTGAACATGCACAGTAAACCCTTACGTTTATGAAAGTTTGCACAAATGTTTACTGGTGTTTTGACACATGTAGTATATCCTAGGAAGAGTTTAAGCGCATCTGTTTAAAATCTGTGTCCCTGTATAGTTGTGTACATTGTCTGTGGCAAAAGTTTCAGAATCTGGCCATGACAGATTCCAAATATCTAATGCTTGGTCTAAAGAGTTGACTCAGGGATCTGCGGATCTTATGGACAAAATAACTGTTAACCTAATGGATAAAGCTTTCATTCATCATTAAGGTCTATTTCTGGTGTCAATAGCTGTGTAAGACCCAATTCTATTGCTCTGGTGTAAATAGTGAAAAGTCACATAGATGCTCATTCTATTGACAACTGTGGTGCACACAGCCACACACACACACACAGAGGTACACACACACAGAGGTACATACACATGTCCCTGTCACAGAGACAGACAAATTCATGCGCGTGCCCACACCACACACAGTCACAGCCCGACACGCACACGGACAGATACATGCACACGGACGGATACACGCACACGGATGGATACATGCACACAGAAGGATACACACGCATGGACAGATACATGCACACAGACAGGTACACACACGGACAGATACATACACACGGGCAGATACATGCACACAGACAGATACATACACACAGAGATACACACCTGGACAGATACATACACACGGACAGATACATGCACACTTAGACACACAAAATACATGCACACACAGACTGACACAAATAGATAGATACACACACATACACAAAACACACACACACCGTATGCTCTCACATAATATTGTCTTTAGCACTGGGAACCTTAGACAAAGTTAACAGATTGAATACAAATGTTTGTACAGAGCTTGTCAGCTTTATTCCCTGCTGGGTGACTCCAGGAATGTACCAGTTTAAAACTGCAGTTTGGGCTTTATTTTTGTCGTAAGAGAGAGTATTTGAGATATTTCCTTTCCCACATGGCAGTTTGTGTGAAATGTGATTCTCACCGCCTGTTGCATGGTATGTTGCATGAAGCTATGCTCCAGCCCACAAAATCGCAAATCATTCATTTTTTTGTCATCTTAGACGCAATCCCACCACATGAAAAAATGTACTGACTTCGTAAATCCCTCATTTATGTCATATTCAACTCATGACGACTTTAACAGCTGATTTAGTTGAATGTATGTGAAGGTCAATTAATGTTCTGCGGCCACCCAGACCCCGTCCCACAAAGCGATCGTAGCGCAAAGTTGATCGTAACTCCCATACTTTAACATAGACTTACGACTGTTGTAGCGCTACGATCGCTTTGAGGAATGGGGCCCTGCACAAAGTGATTGTAGTGCTACGACATCATTTCTCTCATACTTCACCAACAACATGTGATGGCCTTAGCTCTAAGATAGCCATATGCATGTGGCCACTTTGTCTTATCAGAATATCAGGACTTAAGGATATTTAAGAATGGACTTCGCTGTTAATTGTGCAGCAAAAGATTAATGTCAGACAAGTGGAATCTGTGATAGGTTATGTGTAGAAGGGTCAGGGAAGAAAGCTAAGAACGAATTGCAGTTGAGATTTGTGATATTGTTTATAACTGCAACTAAATCATCATTTATGCCGTTGTGAAACCTACATTTTGAAATCTGACAACACCTTTATAGAAGGTCACATCACATGATTAAAGGCAAACCTTGACTGTCCAGTCTTATCGAGGGCTTCATAGGCACTTGAGCCAATCAACTGCCAGCCTTCTACAATGATTTGGCTTCTTATTTAACCTCATGATTTGGCAAAGTTAATTTGTACACATGAAAACCCACAAAGAACACAAATGTTCCTTCGATGGTGTTCCTTAGGGGTAGATGACATTAGGACCCGTGAAGATCCTGGTCAGAATTGATCTTCAGTAACCCACGCTTGTCGGAAGAGGCGACTAACAGGATCGGGTGGTCAGACTCGTTGACTTGGTTGACTCATTTTGTCGTATCCTAATTGTGTAAATTGATGCTCGTGGTGTTATCACTGGATTGTCTGGTCCAGACTCGATTATTTACAGACCGCCGCCATATAGCTCTAATATTAAAATTAAACAACAAAGAAAAGAAGAACAAAACAAATTAGAATGTATCCTGAGCTTGTGGTAAGGGGCGGATAATGTATGGGGTGGTTATGTGGTTGACTGGCTGTCATCGTATCCTGATAGTTTGCTCACTATATCAATCACTGACCCACACATTATAGCAAAGCCAAAAATATTGCTAACTGACACATATAACAATACTCCCTAGGGGTTGTTTAACACAGCACATTCCGTTGATATTATGCTGAAATTAAGAAAACATGTCAATAATTAGAGTAGTATTTGGGTCTGATTGGTACTTCTCTAAATTTTGTTGTTTTCATCAAATTGAGATGCGGTGGGTTAGCCGAATGGTTAAAGCGTTTGCTTATCACACCAAAACCCAGGTTCGATTCACCACATGGGTACAATGTGTGAAGCCCATTTCTGGTGTTCCCTGCCGTGATATTGCTGGAATAATGCTAAAAGTGGCTTAAAACAAAACTCAGGACACAGGAGAGTTATAGAACTCAGCTGATGTCCTATTATGTGACATAGAGCTTTGCATATGTATGTTTTTGATTGATTGTATCCGTAAATTTGACCAAGGTGAAGATACAAGTTAAGACTTATGAATGATAATTCTTGAGATGGATTCTTCCTATTTAGTTAAAATTGTGACAATGTTCAACATGAAAAATATTTTCCATTCGCTGGACTATTTGATTTGCTTAATTAGCTAACAAAGCCATGCTTGATTATTAATCTGTTATCCTAGTGACGCCTTGCCTTAACATTCAATGCAGAAACAATAGTTTTCATCACATTATACTGACAAATTAATGGAAAACAACTTCTTTATTTTGTGAGTGTGATGTTTCGGTACCGATTCTTGTACTGTTGTCTAGCCGGAATGAATGTGACGTTTCGGTACAGATTCTTGTCTTGCTAGCCTACTGTACAAGAATCGGTACAAAAACGGCACACTCACAAAAAAAAAGAAGTTGTTATCCATAAATTTGTCCGTGTTTACTTCCCGACTTCTAAAATGCCACTCAAAGAAGTTATTCATCATATTTTCTTCCTGCTTTCCATCATCGATGCTAAATAAGCTTGATTTTTTGATATGCTAGAACACCATCGGCAGTTAGAAAAGGTCATTCGATTTTGTAATACCTTAGGAAGGAATACCTTTATTTTCTCGTTTTAAAAATGTATATAATATTTTTGGAATATATTTACAGATAACCTCTTTGAAAAAAAGCTTTATAAAACATAGGTTGTATGAATATTGCGACAAGTGAAGCGGGGGAATATATTTTTTTCCCATGTAGTACGAGCTATATCCCACAGCTAGCTACTAAACACCTTTGATCAGTAGGATGAATCAGTCACCTGCAACCCAGTAGCTGCACGGACTTTATGCTGAAACAGTTATTAAATGTCAATAGTGCTTGAGGAGATTTTGTTAAGAGCATTTTTCATTGAGAATTAAAATTTTATCGTCATTTAATGGGTAATTGTTGAATTTGGTTATTTTTATGACAATGAGAAAAATTCAATATTAATATTTTGCTTTGTGGTACTTGTATCTGGTCAGATCAATACTGGCCTAATATATTTACCGGAATTCGGAATACTAATGGACAATATTGACTATATATTTTGCTGTGATGATAGCGTGGTGAATGGAAACAAAATGTGTATCATGTATCTGCTAGTTGTTAACGAGCTTATTCTGATATGTTGATATCGTGCTCCCAGCATGCATCTGTGTGTGTGTATTATTTTGTGAGTGTTGCACTGTCTGTACAGACCCTTGACGCAGACTACCAGAAGAATCAAGACCCACTGGTTGGGATCCTCAATCACATGTTGTCGGGACGCAGCTTTGAGATTATTCTAGCGGCCGGTGCAGCGATGGGAGAACTACAGAACTTTGCTGTCAAGTTGATCAAGTGGGTAAAGAATCGTGTAGAATATTGTAACATGGTTGAACGTTTCAACGTTGTAGCAGTCAAAGTTGAACATTTTCCAATTGCTGGAAATCTTGTCCACAAGTGTTTGTTTCTATGTTTGAGAAGAGGTTATTTATTGTATAACCTCACACTAAGCAGTATTCAAATGACCTGTGAAGATCTTGGTTAGAACTGATAGAATTGGTCTTCAGCAACCCATGCTTGTCGTAAGAGGCGACTAATGGGATCAGGACGTCAGACACGCTGACTTTGTTGACACATGTCATTGTTTCATAATTGCATAGATCAATGCCATCATTATGTCCATCACTAGATTGTCTGGTCCAGAGTCAGAGTATATACGTACTGTCGTCATATTGCTAAAATATTGGCGTTAAACAACAACAGACACAACAGAGAACTTGGGCTGCATTTACCCTAGAGAGTTGAGAATGAATCCAAGCACACTAACTCACTGAACGCCATAATAATGTGGCTTGAAGCATTTGTAAGGGGGTGGATTTTACGCGTCAGGGTTCCAGATAATTTTTCATGATCAGGGGGGCGGTGGGGTAGCCTAGTGGTTAAAGCGTTGGCTTGTCACGCCGAAGACCCAGGTTCGA
>VKKT01002930.1:49692-62920 GCA_008038995.1 Haliotis laevigata | reverse complement strand
AGTCATACTTATGTTGACCAGTGTTAGTACATACCAACTGATTATTCACATCGTACTTAGTTTGACTAATGTTAGTACATGCCAACTCATTTAAGTCATACTTAGGTCGTCCAATATTAGCACATGCTAACTGTTTAGTCAAACTTACGTTGACCAGTGTCAACACGTGCTAACTGATTTTTCACATCATACTTAGGTATAACCTATTAAACTCCTGCCTCGGGTTAGCAACGCCAAGTATAATTAAGTCATATATTGATTAAATAATGAATAAAACATTTTAATTGAGATAATATAACTAAATATTAAAGTGATATGTGTTGTTTGAATTTTGTCAAAGGGACATTAACCATTTGCATACCTTACACGTCACCGATTAGAACAATAATTCAGAAAACGAAGTTTTATACCACGTCAAACCCCGTACTCTGTGTTTATACCTCTGTGTAAATGTTTCTTCTTTAGGTGTACTGGTTCCGTTAATTCATGAGTGAGTGAGTAAGTTTAGTTTTACGCCGCACTCAGCAATATTCCAGCTATATGGCGGCGGTCTGTAAGTAATCGAGTCTGGATCTGACAATCCAGAGATCAACAGCATGAACATCAATCTACGCAATTGGGAACGGATGACATGTGGCAACCAAGCCAGCAAGCCTGACCACCCGATCCCGTTAGTCGCCTCTCACGACAAGCATAAGTTACTGAAGATCAATTTTGTAACCCGGACCTTCACGGGTTGAGACAAGCATGGGTTACTGAAGATCAATATTGTAACCCGGACCTTCAATCTACGCAACTGGGATACGATGACGTGTCAACCCAGTCAGCGAGTCTGACCACCCGATCCCGTTAGTCGCCTCTTACGACAAGCATGGGTTCCTGAAGATCAATTATAACCCGGATCTTCACGGGTTCCGTGAAATCATGACACGCTGGACATACTAAAGGCCCGTGTACGGACATAGTTACGGATGTTTTCGGTGACCGATGGTGTGAGTCATTTGTGAGTGAGTGAGTGAGTGAGTTTAAGTAGGTTTATCACCAGGGCCTAACTTGACTTGAACACCACGATCACCGGATCAAGGCAAGGGGCGTAATTCTGCAAGGCGTAAAACAACCTTGCTGTCCGAATCCTCCTGCTTGTGTCAGACAAAGATTTATTAAGCCATATATTACTGGAAAAAATATATCCGTCTTTAAACTAATCCAGTTATTTGGTTTAAAGAATGTTAAACAGTTGTGCATGTAATATAAGAAATGTGTATATAAAATAATTTTGTACATTATCCATATACACGCATGTATGCATATTTACCACCAAAATTGTCAAACCCGTCCACCTGTATTAATCTGTGCTGCATCAATTTATGCTTTGTGTAACCGCCGATAAGTTGTAAAACTTAAGGTTGATAAAGAATTGAATTGAATTGTCTTGCTGGCCAGTCACCTTAACACAAGGGTATAAACAGTGTCAACTACACACTGGATTGTGTGGTCCAAGCTAGGTTATTTACCGATCGCCATCATACAGCTGGGATATAATTACCAAGTGCTGTCATACAGCTGGGATATTACCGACCGCCATCATACAGTTCGGATATAATTACCGAGTGCGTTCATACAGCTGGGATATTACCGACCGCCGTCATACAGCTTGGATATTACCGACCGCCATCATACAGCTGGGATATAATTACCGAGTGCTGTCATACATCTGGGATATTACCGACCGCCGTCATACAGCTTGGATATTACCGACCGTCATCATACAGCTGGGATATAATTACCGAGTGCTGTCATACAGCTGGGATATTACCGACCGCCGTCATACAGCTGGGATATTACCGACCGCCGTCATACAGCTGGGATATATTACCGAGTACGACGTTAAACAACAAACGTACAAAAAAACAAACATTGCAAAAACGGTTGATTGCGCGTAGTCGTATTCTGATCCAAAGCGGCGTTGAGCCCAACTCACATGTCACTGCGATATATAATGTTCCCTACTAGTCTGTGATGTAATTCCAGGAAATCTAGTTTTGAGAAGGAAATATCTTTTTTTATTCTTACTACCAGCGCTTAAGAACAAACAAACGTATGCTTAATGTAAATAAAGAAACGCGTACATTTAAACCAGATTCGATGAATATCTTATCACGTTATTAATGTGCAACTTTAAATCAAGTTTATTTTTGGTCGGCATTGGGAACTGTTATTCGAACAAAACTATAGCCTCCATTAAATATATCCGGCCTTCACCTTCGCTAATATCAATGGCAATTTATTTTATATATCCAATATGGTCAACTTGGTTATGAACAACAAGAACCATTTATACATACGAACAGATTGCATTTACAACTCAGTACAGTACACGCTTTCTATGTAAATTCACAAATTAACATAGTACTGAGCTCTTGCTTCGCAGCGTGAAAGTCTTGGGTAGTAGTTTCCTAACAACTAGCCTGCTATGACTCAGCCAACGATGGCCGTCTGTCAATGCATAAAGCATGAACACATGTCGCAGTTTTGATGTAAAGATTTCACGTGGCCGTATTAGCATATTCTTTCTTCACCTCTGTTTGTGTCAGAGTATGGTCCATATGGAGTTCGGTAAACCTTCATTTTACCTTCTGTCACACACTGAATACCATTTTCGATACCGGTCATTCACGAACCTTCGAACTATTTTCGTCGGATTACCTATTTTTCTACAATGAATCCAGAGAAAAAATGCACAATGTTTATATGCTGCCTGATTTAATAGACACAAGTACAAGTTCACATTCTAGTTAATATACATATTTCGTGTTCAGAAAAAAAGAGAGGAATAATACCGAATATGAACTGATACATGGATTTATTCGTAAGTGACGTACATGTATTTCATTTCTGTGATTTATTTTTGGGATTTAATATAGTTGATATAGTGAAGATCACCATATGCATCATAATGGTATCAGTGTTTATGAGAGAATAAAAAGCAGCGAACAACCAGATAGCTCTCCACAGATAACCTTAACCTTCACCTAGTGTGTCAGAGAACTAAGTGTGTATTCCTAGCACTGAACATATGTAAATTTAACCACTTTCTGAAATACATTTCTGTAATGTTCGAGTTGATATAAAGTGCATATAGTGACAAATATACTGTGTGATACCTCAAAGTATCCGATCGTCGGGGAAAATTTGATGTATAAATGATTTGTAATTTGTACTGTAATTTGTTTGTAACTCAGGCAATGTATCTTTTATTCGAATAAATATACACATTTTGATTGGCATACATACAAAAGTATGTGTCGAAATTCATGTACAAAATGATGTGTGAACGAACAGAACCAAACTTGCTAGACCAGAGACTAGATTTTCGAAGCTCTCTTAGCGCTAAGATAGTCGTAAGTTAATGTTAATGTATGGCACTTACGACTATCTTAGCGCCAAGAGAGCTTCGAAAATCTAGGCCCTGGCCAATAGTCCCACCAAGTGCCACCTCGGTCCTTGTATCCCGAGTGTTCAAAGTCCAACCACTTGGCAACCCTTTGTCATCAAACACAGCAAAAAGAAACTGAATTTGACTAAGGAATTCTATTTTGTTTTATTTTTTAACGACGTTAAACTATTGATTTAATGTATTTAAACTGATTTGCTATGACGACTTTAGCTTGGGCTGAATCATCGTTTGACTAAAACGTACACATGGTGAACCCATCAACTGAGAGAAATCAAGGTGAAATTTATAACTAATAAATATATTTTATTCAGTTAAATTGGTGAATTCAATGCGCAATTGGGTATGACTCACAGTTAGTTCACTGGATTGGTCTGTTGTTGTTTTTTTCACAAAAGTAGATGGATACTATCTCGTTGAAAACAAATAGGAAACAAAGGGGATGGCAGATACATTTCAACATCGTTTGAGATATTTTGTGTGATAGTTACAGAGCCATTGGAGCTTCTTTCGTGTTTCATTCGCTTGTCTATCAACATTTCTAATATTCAGGCTGTGAATGTTTAATTCTGGCTTTGATTCACATTGTATATTACGTTTGCTAAAAGGTGTATCGTTTTGAATGTAAAGATACAACTAGATAAACATTTGGGTTTGTAATTACATTTCTGTTACAGATCACTTTGAGAAACAATGTTTACGGACTATTGTTGAACACTGAGTACTTGTTTTGATGTATTTCTTCCGTGTTCGACAGATGTTTCCAGAATGTTCTGTGTGAGATATTATTAGTCAATATCAAGTAGCACACGTAACTCATGTTCTCCACAATATCATTGGCTCTTGCAGGTTCAACTTTGACCCGTGACCTTTGACCGGCTTCATTCAGCTGACAGACGAGCTTAGTAGAAAGGAAGGGCTTGTGGAAACCGGCTCCGGTTAGTCTCTGTTTTGGTGTGTGAAGCTCCAACAGACATTTACGAATATCCAGCAATGATTTGTGAAAATGTATTTCAATAATAATCCAGGAGACACAATGGATACGCGGAATATTGTTGTGGACTATGTGAAATATCGTCTGGAACGAAATGGCTACGTGTGGCAAAATGGACCTGTGATGGAAAATGGAGCTAGCAGAGTTTGCAACACTATGCGTAGTATAGGCGATGAGTTCGAGGAGAGATACCGGAGTCAGTTTGAAGAAATGGGAAATCAGCTGCATATTACGCCAACTACAGCGTACCCAACATTTCATGCAATTGTCAATGAGCTATTCGCGGATGGTGTGAACTGGGGCCGTGTGGTCGCTTTGTTTACTTTCGGGGGCTCCCTCGCAGTAAGGTGTTTTGAGCAGGATATGCCCCAGATTGTGGATTCAATAGTTGACTGGGTTTCTACATATGCAGACAATAATTTATCACAATGGATTTCCGCTCAAAGTGGATGGGTAGGTATTGTTTTGCAGCAGATTTCATGTCAATCAGTAGATGACCTGTAATCGTGACATAAATTTATCTTGTTTACGTTTTAGTTTCTGGGTCGGCTTCACGATTGAGTGAACAAGAGAACAATGCATGCAATGCCACGTGACATTCACCACCTGTCCATCTGACATTTGTAATCAACAATATTAGCTATGGTGACAATGCCTTTTGTTATAATTTTAAGGCGCCAACACCTTTCATTGAGTATTAAAATTAGTAACATCACGAATGAAGATCTACTCAAGTAAATGAGAATTCCAAATTTATAAGAAATAAATCCAAAGATAAACAATAAGCAGCATAGGCGGATCCAGAGGGTGTGTGTGTGTGTGCAGGGGTGCCCCCCCCCGTCCTGAAAGTTTATTAAATGACCATTGAAACGTGGGTGAAAATGAGGTGTGCACCTCCCCTTTCTCAAAAAGCTGTATCTGCCCATGAGCAGGTACATGATTTAAAGTGGTAGATTGACAATGATGACTTGGCATACATCCCAAATGCAACTAAATACCATTACAAGTCAGCAAAATAATATTCTTTAGTGTCAAGTGCATGTTTAGTAAGATCCGGATATAACAGATACTTATATGTGAAATAATGTATTCAAGTGTGATACAGATCCTTATGCCTATATAACCTGATATGCAAATGTGTATTTATATGCCCGCTTAAACCAGTGAATACAGTCCGCCCACAGAGGGCATACCTTACTGATATGGCTCGTTCTATTGACAAGAGCTGGATAATGCCTGGGTGGAATGTTTTGCGCTGTTTGATATGTATATCAAGGAGTGGAGAGTGACACACATTCTTTCATTGGATTGCAACTCATTGCCTCAATGCTATATTTACACGTGAACAGTGTTCGAAATTTAAGGGGGGTCTTTGGACATTTTTTCCTGTAAGTTTAAATCTAGAGACCACCTCAAACTCTATATTAAACTTTTTTTTGACCCATATACTTTCACACTTTGTTTTGAAACACACGGCATGAACAATTTGGATCACAGGCAATGTTTGAAGATAAGGGGACCAAACAAAATTTCTACTTCTAATGTTATGTTTGAGACTCTTTTGCTTAATTCCAGGACAATATTACACTTTTACCCATGTGTCTTTGAGGAATCATACAGGATGCATGGATTATGAAAGTGTTTTGTTTTATTGTTATGTGCAGCTTAAAATTCCCTTATGTGAATGAAGTGTGATGTATATGTATGTCTAGAACACTCTTCAATGACAAAATTCTGAAAATCATATGATGTAAAACATTATTTTTGATCTATATTGTTGTTTACAAGATAAATTTATTATGAAGATTTGAACTTCCAGTCAATATTTTTCATATAATGGCCTCTGGTTAACATCACATATTTGTTCAGTATATTTGAATAAAAGCAAGATGAATGATGGTGAATGTTGATTGGAGAAGTGAAAGTGACTGAATTGATGGCAATAGGGATAAGGTTCTTCTAGTTAATTTACCCTAGCCAAATGGGAGACTGTGTATGACAAAATCTGATACTGTTATTATTCATTGTTAATAACTGATTCATCCACAACTTCAAAGTGGTACTGAACTTTGATATTTGAAGTTTGTATTACCACAAGCACATGATAACAGCGATACATGTAAGTTGGTTACCCTTTGCTGTTAGAAAAAGTTTGATTCTATTACCACAGGATAATGTTATTAATAACCAGCTCTGCTATTGAATTTCATCGGCAATACCAGGACACATTCTGTTTATAACATATTTCACGGCTTGACCTACCTTTAAGTAGGTTGAGATGCAGATGATCAGAATACCTAGAGTATGTGTCATCAGGTAAACGTGGTAAATAACTCCCCAAACACACCATCAGTGTAAATATGTTTATACAGTGAGCATGGTGGTAGGAGTTATATATTTTTTTTGGCAGTGGCCTAGTGGTTGGCTCGTCACGCCGAAGACCCGGGTTTGATTCCCCGCATGGGTTAACATGTGAAGCCCATTTCTGGTGTCCCTTGCCGTGATATTGCGGGAATATTGCTAAAAGCAGTGTAAAACCATACTCACTTTATATTTTTGACATTCATTCATCTGCTGTTGGGGTGATGGGGTAGCCTAGTGGTAAAAGCTYGTCACGCCGAAGACCCGGGTTCGAATCACCACATGGGTACAATGTGTGAAGCCTATTTCTGGTGTCCCCCGCCTTTATGTTGCTGGAATATTGCTAAAAGCGGCGTAAAACCAAACTCAGTCAGTCATCTGCTGTTATATCCATGACATGAACACAATCCCTGTCATGAAATTACAATATATCAGTGAAGGAAAATCTGAAATTTGAAAAGGATGGTGGTCGGTAAATAATCAGGCATGGAGGAGAAAATCCAATGATTGACATGGGCAGTGATGTAAACAAAGGGGGTACAAAGACATACATCAGATATGTGTCATTTGTATCTTTGTAATCAAAGAGGCATATGTCAGTTATCAAAATTTCTCTGAAAGCTTGTGTGCAGTGTAGAAGAGTGAAGACAGTGGACAACTGTATTCCTAATGGTGCAGGGATTGGGAAAGAGAACTTAAACAATGGGCCATTTTCAGGATTATTAGCCATTTTCTGAATTTAGAATTGGCCCAAACCCTTGTATCAATAGTAAACTTCAAACTTTTAATGGGCCTTTTTTTTTTCTAATGTGCAAAATGGCCCATGGCCTCTGTCTTTCCCAGTCCCTGATGATGCTATGTAGCATGTATTAATCTTGAAGTAGTAATAGCAGGTGTCGAATGCTACACAGTGTTAGGTAATAACCTGAATGTTTTCTAACCCCCATCACAAGACAGATGGTCAACCCATTGACAAAAAATATGAAATTTGTCTAGCTATTAGGATACCTTAAACGTTAGAGTAATCTAAATAATCTTGGTGTAGCTGGGTAGGTTTCTTTCTCATCCACATCATATTCACTTTGGATAATTGTACTTTCATGCTTGAGACATTAAGACTAGAACTTAGAATGTTTACAGCAGGTCCAGCAGTGTATAAACCCCAGTGTGCCATCATGTGTTGTCGGTACCCATTTTCTCTGTGTTGACCACACTGCTGCAGTTAGTGCCTATGTACCAAGTTTTACACTGTCGGTTGTCTGATTCCTCGATAGTGCATGGGAGCAAAGGTAGATGGTTTGACAGTGTGATTACTGTTTCCAGGTTATCAAACGAGAAAATCACATGCAACAATACTGATTACAGTGTTCAAAAATACTTATTGTAACAAGAAATAATAGAAAGATTTCCGGACACCTTGTTGAATAGTCTATTATTACAAAAGTTATGGTTTCATAGACATTTGAACTAAATTTGTTCTAAGAGAGAATATTCTCCCAACCATCATGGTCCATTTGGTAAAGAAGTTGACATCCATAGGTTTTCCCCTTTAGGTTATTTCTTTATCAGCTCCATTTTTGACATTGTTGTGGTTGGTTTTATTCATGCTGATCTGCCCTTCGTCAGTTGAGCACTTGTTACGTATTCTGTCATTGTTTAGTGGGTCACACTGTACTGCAAAGAGTGCAGACTCCATGCCTCCCATTCTGACCTGATGTTTCGCTTGTTCCTCTCTCTAACCCATTTATGTAGATTGATGCTCATGATGTTGATCACTGGATTGTCTGGTCCAGACATGACTATTGACTGACTGCCACCTTATAGCTGGAATATTGCCCAGTGAAGGTTTAAATAAACAAACATACAGATCTTGTTGATCTCTGTTTGGCTATCTATCTATGGAGTCACATGCTCATGTTCATGAAGCATGGCAAATAATATTTGTTCACCCCCACACATTCCAGCTGAAGGTGCGTTATCAGCCTGTTTGTGGGCTATCCACAGCCATCCCCTATATTATCTGATCTCTCTGCGACAGTCCCTGTCACCCTGGCCTGTAAACACTGTATATGTAGACATCTTGTAGACAGTGTGACAAATCACTGGTTATATGTCAGTGAAGTATTCAAGTGTACTTAGACATGCAGATAATCATTTTAGAAATATAAACTATGTTTGTAGGTGACAATCAGTTTAAAAAGATCTGTTCCATACTTGGATGTTCACATGCTTTCATATATTATTTAGGACATGATTATTATTATTATTATTATTACAGTTTATGGTCTTTGAAAAAGAACTTGTGAATATATTAGTGTACTAGTCTGAAAGGGGCCCTTGACATGTATTTCAGTAGATAGTAACTGTAAATAATTAATCTATTGTTAGCTGGGTGTAACAGAACAAACAATATTCTATTTGGGCTTTTGGACTGGTGTTTAAAGTCTTACACTATAAATAGCTGGGAAAGAAAGGTTAGAAATTAATGGAGAGTTTTATTAGTCTGGCTTCAGACCATATGTTTTTGTTTCTGACAGATTTCTCTAAGAACGCTGTAAATATTTAATATTCGTCATAGTGAAAGATTTCAACATTTCAAGGAAGGGTGGAGCAATAATGACTTGGCCTGCATATATAGAGTGTATGATGCGGAGATGTCACCGTACACACGCAGAGCATGCTGGGAAGGCGGCAGATGCCCTGGGGGTTGTCATCAGTCTTGCAGTCTAGCATGGCAGGTTAGAGCCGGAACGCCTAGCCTTGAAATATGATGATAATAAGTATCAGCAACACTGTGATACATATCACTGTTTTTTTGCAAAGATCATATGATCAGGTTCTGATCAATAATGGGACTTCAGTGGTGTAGCAGTTGAACACCATCTTAAAAGCACATATAGTAGATCATTTTGAAACAAATTAAATGTAGGTGAAATTTGTATTGGTCTTGCATCAAGCCCAGTGTGTTGTGGGTTCAGTTTCATGGTTCATGTTAATCCCTCAGTCGGTGTAGATTTCATGAACAGGGCTCATATTGTAACAATACGTCATTAGGCCAGACCAATTTTGTTTCAACAGGGCAAGGCAGTTTGTTGGACACTGAAACACTGGTGTCTGTTCTCAGACTTTATACTGAATTATCTAACAGTGTTTGTGTAAGAAATCAGTGCTTCAAGCACCTCAGCGAGTGAGAACTTGAAAAACAATGCCTTTAAAAAACAGTTTGTTTGACTGGTGATTTTTTTTTTCCCCTCCTGCCTTTAGGTTTTCCCGAGGACAAATATCCGAAAAACAAGAAATAAAATTGATCTGGCCTCACTCCATTTTACAACATAATGAAACTGATGTTGCTGTAACAAGATCTAAGAAGTGTATATGAATCGTGTATCAAGTTAAATGTTTATGTGTGTATACATGGTGTACCTGTCAGTGGTTTCAAGGTAAGTTAGTTCACTCTTCCAGTGATACCTGTGACTGTCTACTAGATCTGTTTATCCATCTTTAACATTTTGCATGATTAATATTGACACCCAAAACGCTCATAAACTAGGAACTTATGACCTGATGAAAGACGTTATCTCAATACATTTTATGAACAAATCTGTTTTCTAACAGAGTAATGTTTGTTCCAAGTACTGAAACAGGTTTTATATCAGATAACTGCTTATAATCTTACTTTAACATGATGAAAGCAATCATGTTAAACAACCAGGATGTTGTCGGGAAACATTGAAAAAGCGACATCCTTCGTGTGAGTCAACAGATGAAATTGTGCTGATGTTTGTATCAGAGTACGCCAGCAGTACGGTATGAACCTGTGCCAAGTTTGGCTGCCCTCAGTTCCAAGTGGTTCACAGGTGGTTGGGGCTATATGTGTTGTGGGAAGTATTTGGTGCTGTGTGGTGCTAGGAAAGTGTTAGCTGTTGTGGGTTTATGACTTCCTGTTTTTTCAGTTAACGTTCTTGATATGGACCGTTCTCAATATGGACATCTCTAGTTTTAGGATAACTATTAACTTGCTGTTGTATTTTAATGTAGGCTTGGGAAATATGTCTGAGACAGTCACCACGGTTGTTTTTCTATAAACATATTTCTTTCTATTCTTGGTTCATAAAAATATTTATAGCACATTTAATACCAGGGAGGGGATAAGAACATTTATATGACTTCCTGTTGTGTAATATCACTTCCTAGGCATCATGTTGCTTGAAGCAGTGGTGTCAGCTTGATTCTAGTGCATAGTTGTATGGACCTGTACATGCAGTTGTTTTGGCACTATAGTGAAGATCAGTGTTTCAACTTTTTGTTTTGGCGGTCAGAAACTTCTTGACTTTGGTGCCAAGTTTAGTCACAAATTACCTTGATGGTGAATGGTGGTCAGCAGATTACAATTGCTAGTTCACCTCCTGAATTGCTGATTTGTGCTGACTTGGCAAATTGGATTCAGTCGTTTTCATGAATTAATTACTTTTTGCTTGGATATTCTTCTATATCCGAACCAAAAATCTGTATGATATTTTGGGTGACAGTCAATCCATGCTCTATAAAGTGAACTTATCTGAAACACTCATAGGTCATGGTACCATGACATCAGTGGTTGTTACAAGTCTTATCAATCATTGGATTGTCTGGTCTAGTCTCTGTTATTTACATTATTTACAGGCCAGCTGTCACAGACAGCTGTTTGGTATGGATTTCAGAAGATTAATACATATTGTCAAAAAGGTCAGTAGGGAATATGATCTATAGCCATTAGAATATATGCCTGTATCTTGTTGGCTGACACAGATGTAAGGTCATTCTGTCTTGCTGTGCTGCACCATCTGGCTGTCTTGGTGTCAGAGTTTAAAAGGGGATAACTAGTTCATATGCCAATACAGAGATGATTTATCAGGCTATAATGTCACTATTTGACACCAATTTGCACCTTCATATAGTGTCTCTTCAGACAGTTCATCTTTAAGTCGTGAGTGTCACTTGAGATGCCTTGACATGTGGAAGTTCTTTGTTTTCTAATTGCATTGGCCACCATGACAGGATATGTGTGGGTTTTGTACAGATGATAGATGATTTAATGGTGATAGGTGCACCAGGTACATAGTATTATCTTGGAAACAGATGCTTAAGATATCCCTGAAACATTGCAACTAGGGTATGGTCTGCCATGTGTACAGTTCCTGTTTACTTACTGGCACATTGGTTATTGACAAACAAATGTTGGAAAAGATCAAGTTAAGGGTTATCAAAATTACAAATTGCTTACAAACATTGACATATGTGTTGAAAACTAAGCGGAACATTTACTTATGGGTGGTTTTGTGCTGTTATATTTCAATCTAGGTGGCTTTAGCATCATTCTTGGAAGATTATAGAGTTCTCACATTTACTGTATTACCAGATTAATAGACAAAACAGAATGTTACAGACTCTGGCTATGGAGAGTGGACGTAAAACTGGTATGTGAATCTTGTAAGTTCTATAGTGGAGTTATGATAACATGGTCACCCTCATTCTAATGAATTTTTAATGAAATATGAACATGAAAACTGTTGCAATAGGTTTGTATGCAATACATACATGTGTAAAGTACAAGGCACTGAAATGAAGCATAAAAGTTAATGTGCCCTTGTCTTATCATGAATGTTATAAGATAAAGATTCAGGAGTTCCTGTGATAAGTATGACAGGAACAACCTCGAGGACCCCCTCCCCTTTCCCTCTCTACCTATGTGCGGCGCAAAACTAAACTCACTCACTCACTCTCTACCTCTCACCCCTAACGCACACAATCCTTATTTTTTAAAACCATGTGTGTGAATCCCATTTCTGGTGTTCCCTGCCGTGATGTAGCTGGAACATTGCTAAAAGCGGCATACACACTCACTCACTCACCATGTACGTATGTTTCGGATGTTCGGAAACAGTGCTATCATGGCTGTGCGTTAATACTGTAAAGTGTTTAAAGCTTGATACATGCAGGAAGTACAACATATGAAGTGAAGTGACGTTCACACATTCAAGCTAACTTCAGGCTCCTGACACTCAGTGACACTGGAGCAAGTGTTATATTTCCCATTCCAATTTGATTTTCAGTCACTGGGTCAATCCCAAATTTGATAATCAGGAAAACAATTTTAATGGCTGGACCCTGTAACAGCTAATGGACAACTGTGACAGCTAATGGACAACTGTGACAGCTAATGGACAACTGTGACAGGTAATGGACAACTGTGACCGCTAATGGACAACTGTGACAGCTAATGGACAACTGTGACAGGTAAGGGACAACTGTGACAGGTAATGGACAACTGTGACAGGTAATTGACAACTGTGAGCGCTAATGGACAACTGTGACAGGTAATGGACAACTGTGACAGGTAATGGACAACTGTGACCGCTAATGGACAACTGTGACAGGTA
>VKKT01002930.1:24550-41284 GCA_008038995.1 Haliotis laevigata | reverse complement strand
ACAGACCACCGCCATATAACTGGAATATTGCTGAGTGCAGCGTAAAACTAAACTCACTCACTAAGTTCTTACAGCTGCAAGGGTCTGTTTGATTTATGTTTGAATCATGGATTTAGTCTGTCATACTGACCTTCATACAAATATATCCAGTAGAGCCCATGCAAGTCTATGATAAGTGGCAAGTCTAGCAGTGGGAGAGTGTGTGTTTGGGAACAGGTGGTTGTAATAGATATTCACACACACACTTTCAGTGACATGGCAGTCATGGGTAATACTTAAGTTTTGTTGTGCAATTCCAAACAATTAAAGCTCTGTAGATACGTTTACTATATTCTCTGAAATGAAGAAACTCTCATGACTGCTTTTAAATATACTTTACTAAGATGATTTAGGAACATGTTATTCCGTAAAATATGTTCAGTCAGAGACTAGCTGTTATTCTAGCCTGGATTATGATCCGTAGTCATGGTTACTGGTTTTATCCAACACGGTACCAGGGACATCGTGACTGAATTAGGCTGTCAACACTGCATGGACCCCAAGACATGACCCTGGCTAAAAATCCTTGTTGTCAGAAAAAGTCTGAACTTATAGTCATTTTTTTTTTCTTAAGATACCCATGAAGATCCAGGTTAGAATATTGATCTTCAGTTACCAATGCTTGTCGTAAGAGGCAACTAATGGGATCGGGTGGTCAGGCTTGCTGACTTGGTTGACAAATGTCATTGGTTCCCAATTGTGTACATCGATGCTCATGCTGTTGATCACTGGATTGTCTGGCCCAGGCTCGATTATTTACGGACCGCCGCCATATAGCTGGAATATTGCTGAGTGTGGCGTAAAACTAAACTCACTCACTCACTCACTCTTTTTTAAGAGGCATTAGAACATTGTATCCAATACAACAATTATTTCTAGTACAATCCATGAAATACAAGTCATCTCTCTGAAGCCTGCAGGTCTAGACAACCCTGCACTTACTCAACCAACACTTCACTTTTCCTCCAGTAAATGTCCATTGTAATGTTATCAGGCCTTGAATGGTAACAGTGTTATCAGAAAATCAATATATCTTATTGGCAGTAATCTTGTTCTGGGACACATTTCGAAACATATTGTGAAACAGCGCTATATTATTTGTGGTAATATTATATGCTATTGTGGACGATGAATGCTTGAGGTGAATATCGTGATGCCAGTTCCTGGTTTGAATACAAATAGATTGTCAGCAACAGCAGTGGTACTGTCTCCTTGTTGTTGGGGTAACTGCGAGTTTATGTCTAAATCAATGTAGTGTTTATCATCTATAACATATACGTTATTGGCTTTAAAGACATATTATTTCTTTTACCCAGATCTTGTTTCTGTGGGGGCAGTGGGGGTTGCCTAGTGGTTAAAGTGTTCGCTTGTCACGCCGGGTTCGATTCCCCACCTGGGTACAGTGTGTGAAGCCCATTTCTGGTGGCCGTGATATTGCTGGAATATAGCTAAAACAGTGTAAAACTAAACTCACTGACGCACTGACTCTTGTTTCTACAATGTGTTACTAGTGTTACCGATGTTTGTAATGAAACACGTCACAGTGTGAACATGACTGATCAAAGGGGAGGACTCGAAATAAAAAAAAATCAATGATTTTCAATACTGATTTGATGCTAATTTCAAACAGAGCGAAATTAAAAACTAGATTTGTCTTTTAAATTTTTTTAAGGCTTACCAAAGCTACTGCAATGCACTGACTATGAAATTAAATGCATTATTTTTGCGAAGAAACATTAAAAGATATTATAAAAGAAAATAATGTCCCTGAAAAATTGTCAAAATTGAAAATATATGGACCATATATATGTTTGCCTGTGCTTGGATAGATGCTGGAAATATTGCTGGATGTTTATCTTCATTTAACATTTTAATTAATCATGCCTATCATATTCATAAGCATCAGTTAATTCTTCTAACGCAGTTCACCAAATAAAGTGTCAATTTCAAACAAATGAATCCACTCCCCATGTTATCTTGCACAGTTGGTATTTCTGTGATGAGTCAAACAAATGTCACCATGTATCCTGTCACAGACATTATGAACTCCTTGCTCCGTCCCATGAATCTGTGTAATATTCCAGTAGCGATGTACACAGTGTACATGTGTGTAGGTGTAACCAGTGTCTATAGACCATTGCATTCATTATATCCTTGGATATTGGGGACCATCTCAAAACTGTCTGACCCAGATTTTATTCCTTTCCTGCCTCATTGCCATGGTTACAGCATGTAATTAGTCATGCTATACCATATTATGTGTCTGTACTTACTCCGGGTTCATCTAGGTGTCCCCTTGAAGTGATGCTCATCAAGACCTGTATAGCTCTGCCGCAGCTTGTAGGTAATCACAAACATCTCTATGGATGACAGCCTTGTTATTTACTCTCCGACAACCCTTCAGTGTATCGCAGTAGATTAATCTGCTCATTGAGGCAATGAAGTCACTTGAGTCTGTAAATAACATACCCATGGCCATGTCTGCCATAGGAGAGCAAGGGACCAAGTGATTAAGGTATTATCACTATGATACACTAGTCCTGGGTTTGAATCCCATGCTTATAATACATATCTCGTCTGTCAACACTGTACCCTACTGGTGGGTTGTGCCTGTAGAGGTAAATGTTGACTGACTATAGTAATGTGTGATATCTGGTGAGAGTGTAAAATTGTGCTTGTCCTTGATGATTGGCCATTCTATTTGTGTTTGAAGCTCTAGTTGTTGCAATTGGTGTAAAGCAACCTTTACACGAAGGTGTAGGAATGAAAATGGCTCTGGGCAATCAGTGTTTGAAGCAGCAGAAGCATAGGGCCCTTCTAGTCATAGCTTAGAATGTTAAAGGGACAGCATATCCCTAGATTCAGTGAGTGAGTGAGTTTAGTTTTACGTCGCACTCAGCAATATCCCAGCTATACGGCGGCGGTNTGTAAATAATCGAGTCTGGACCAGACAATCCAATGATCAACAGCATGAGCATCGGTCTTCGCAATTGGAAACCGATGACATTTGTCAACCAAGTCAGCAAGCCTGACCACCCGACTGAAGACCTATTCTACCCCGGATCTTCACGGGTCCCTAGATTCAGGTTCCCTGGGAACAACCCTGGTCAACATGCAGTTGTCCTTTGATTCGAATTCCCAAGGAACATGCCTCGTTAACTAGAGTTGTCTCTAGATTCGAATTCCCAAGGAACATGCCTCGTTAACTAGAGTTGTCTCTAGATNNNAATTCCCAAGGAACATGCCTCGTTAACTAGAGTTGTCTCTAGATTCTAATTCCCAAGGAACATGCCTCGTTAACTAGAGTTGTCTCTAGATTCTAATTCCCAAGGAACATGCCTCGTTAACTAGAGTTGTCTCTAGATTTGAATTCCTAAGGAACAAGCCAGGTATTCCCATATTTTTAATTCTGTGACAAAAATAAGATAAACATATTTTGAAACCAGCCCTGAATGGAGATCAATAAAATTTATCCGTTTTTTTTAACTGTTGATCAATGGAGAGATATTTCTGTGGAATACATTGTCCTCTTCCTCCTCACCCAGTGTTGTCTATCTGCGTAGGCCCCATTGATTCGTCACAGATCACATTGGTTGCTAGGATGGCTGAGGCAGCCATTGTCGATTCCAGTGCAGGTTCTCTTTAGGCAAGTTTAACATGGCCATGTTCATTTGTTGAAAACATCCTTCATTGATGAGTTTCATAATTGTTACCATAGACGGGATGATGTGAATGGAAGGGGATTTAATCCTGACTGAATGAGACTCTGATAAGGGAATGAGTGGGGAAAGAGGAGGCAGACATGGAAGAAAATGGGGAGAAATAGGGGAGAAATTGTTGATTGAGAAAGGAAAGACACTAAACGCTGTAAACCATGTTTATAACAAACTTGTACATAACAGACTAAGGGGAGGTGGGGTAGCCTAGTAGTTAAAGCGGTCGCTTGTCACGCCGAAAACCCAGGTTCGATTTTCAACATAGGTACAATGTGTGAAGTCCATTTCTGGTGTTCCCCGCCGTTATATTGCTGGAATATTGCTAATATTTGTAATAAGCGGCGTAAAACTAAACTCGCTCACTCATTCATAATTTTTTGTTACTGCAATCACTTATACATTCTTCTCTGTTTTTCAGGAGGGGTTTGTAGCATTTTACGAGCAAGGCCCCGAGAATCGAAACGAGAACCCATGGCCTTCATTACGGCAAATCTGTGGATACGCAGCTGGCGCCATCGGTGTCCTGACGCTGGGCGCCATCCTCACACAGAAGTCCTGACGCTAGAAGGGACGACAACGCCATGCGACCAAACTCTCTGTCAATACTTTGGAGATAAATAAATATTGTGTTATTTATTTCCTCAGTTGTGAAATCTGGCTTTAAATGTGTGGACCCAAATCAGTTCTCTAGCGATATTGGCTTTGTTGTTGTCTGTCTGTCTGTGTGTCACAACATGATCAGTTGGACTCCCAGAATGCAACAGCCATATAGTACATGGATCTACGGTTGACATCAAGTTGAACTGAAGTTTGTTTTTTCTCCGTGTATCGTGGATATATGTGCACAGGATCTTCTGGATTACTTCGTACCTCCACAATGTCTGTTAGGAAAAGACAATTGTATAAACAGTTTTAAAGTTCCAGTTGGGAAAGCACTATGAAATGGATATCGCGGTTGTCGTTCCTCAGATGGGTTTGACGTGAGCAATGAGCTTATCATTGCTGAGTTTTAACTAATTCACAGAAAGTGGTAATCAGGGATATGTTTTGAATTAATAACACCCACTGTTATTCAGAAGTTAGTCACAATGTTGCAGTGATTTTTAATTATTTTTCAGGGAAAATTTTACAAATTTGATAGGGTATGTTCATCTGATGTTATGAATGCCTTTTATTTATTTCCTACATAACAACCTATTCATTTCATTGATTTATTCATCATAAAGAGTCGCCAGCGGTTGTCATTGTACCAATTGGTACTCTTTATACTTTTCATATGTGCACTATTATGCCGTTTTCATCAAAACTGTTTCTGAAGCTGGTGTGGTGATTGTGTGCTATTTTCATACAATGCCAACTGAAATGAGTTTTGAGCATCATGAAGAATTGCATTAAGCTATTTCTGTTGTTAGATATTATTAATTGTATAAGGTCTGAAAATGATTGTCCGCAACACTGTATTTTTGCAGTGGTCTTTGGTTAAGCTAGGATGCAAATGTTGTTTCTTTTTCTTGTTGAATTTTAATGCTGTAATCTATTTGAATCAGTTGATACAAGAAATGAACATCTGAAAATTAGATGTTAAAATTCTCATGTACTGAATCGTACTATATAAACTGATGAAAAAATCGAAAGTATGAAAGCATGTGACAAACCATAGTGTTAGAACTGATACACGCTAGGACTGTTCCTTCATGGTGAGCTCTGGCGAGGCTTTGATGAGATTCACTGAATGAAACGTAACTCTGGAAGAGATAAATCATCAAAAACAATGACTGGAGACTCGGTTTAAACCATTTTGGGATGTTTTGTAAGAGAAAAATATATTTCACAGTTACATGTATATTGTGCTAACAATTTACATGTCAGGTATGAGTGATATCGTCACCAATCATTTCACTCCATGTCAATATGGAGGACAAAATATTTTATTCAAGAATTTGGGGGAAGGGATTTTTGTTCAAAAGATCACTGGACATGGAACCCCTTCTCTCAGAATAATGTCCAATGCTTGATCCCTACATCCGTGTTGTAACATCTGCTGTGATGAGATGTGAAGTTGAGTCAAGGACCAATGTTTCATTGCACAAAGATTGTTGGTACTTGGTTGATAGCCATACATGACCCACTGCCAATGCTGGTCTATCTGCCGCAGCCTTGGATCCATTACATGTACTTCTCGCAAATTCATTTGACTATTCCAAACTAAGAGCGAGTATGAATTAATGCTGCTTTTAGAGATACTCCAGCAATATCACAGCGTGGGACACCAGAAATGGGCTGCACACACTGAATCCATGTGAGGAATCAAACCCGGGCCTTTGGTGCAACCAGTGAACGCTTTAAGCATGACTAGGGTCCTCACCATCCTCCAGATTAATGTTTACGAAGGCTTTCATTTCTCAAAATCACCTCATTATGGGGACTTGGGAAGCCCAGTCTTTCACTACAATTCGCTTCCCTCGGATAAACCATATAGCTGTTATTATGGGTTCAAATCCCAGTTTGTGTCAGTTTTTTTTACAGTTCTGTCAGCACTTTAAGGTGCCAAATGGCGAATGTCTGAACCACTTTAAGCTGAACCACTGTTATATGGCTGGCATACTGTTAAAATTGGCATCAAACCCAACTCACTCACTCACTCCACTAATTATGTCCCAGATAATGAACATTAGTAGACGTCATGTCATGATGTGAAAATTTGTGTACGTACAGACTACAGCCAGAAGGCTCTGGAACACTGGGCCCTCCTTAAATTTATATTTTATTTTTTCAGTTTGGTAATTGTTAGAAAATAAAATTACTTTTTTTTTACAAAACATATTTCACTTCATTGCTGTATATAACTAATGTCATATGCAATCTGTAGAGAACTTGTTTCTTCCCATGATATATTTTTTGTAGGTCAAAGGTCAGTGGAAGGTTTGAGTTGAAGAATCCAAAAGACTTGTAGAATGTGCAAGTGTGGTGATGCATTGAATCTTTGATTAATGCCACAAGGTGATTTAAGCGCTAAGATGACTGTAATTGCTGTACTGCGTCATGGCTTACAGTAGTCGTAGCACTGAGATTGGGACTGAAGCTGTTTGTTAGAAGAGGAATATAGATGCAATGATACAAATTGACAGTTATCGTCCACTAGTCCCTATAACATACAGCAAAACATTAAAAATAGCAAATATCTACCAGTACCTATTATACGTTATCTACTAACTGGTTTCTTTGGTAAGGACGATAGAACAAGTGCAAATTTCTGTTGCTGAGATAAGGGTAGATCAGGGACATTAGACTGGAGCTATTTTTGACCGAAACTTTCAGCTGATCATGTCTTGGATAAACAGGTCTTGTGATCATCTTATTGTTGGTTAGATTGATTTACCCAGGTTTTAGAACTGAAGATGATTGGAACGATGTCTAATACTTTGTCTAGAAGATGACATCGTGAGGAGACAAGCTATGTCTTTGATCCGCGTGATCGAGAACGTTCATCCAGAACCAGGGTGTGTAGGAGGTTATCTTGATGTGATCGCGTTCATTTTGCAATTGTTGATTTGAGATTGTTGTTTGTTGTAAATATAGTTTACATTGTGATGATATTCAAAACCTTACGTTTGGACACCACATGAATATAATACATTTGATAGGTGCCAAATTTATTTTGACTTTTGATGTTGTACGACTGCTATGATGATGTGGATTACAACAGTGCTGTGTGCGTACCTGATAGCCGTCAGTTAGTGCTAGAACTTCTGGAAAACCACCCTGGCAGCGTTGCCATGGTTATCGGATTCCATTTTCAGGATTTCTCATCTCAATATATATAAAAACTTTCCTTCTTTATCATTTAAAATAACGCAAGTTTGAAAGAGCCAAAATATATGCCATTATAGGTTTGGGATCATTATAGCATGTAGTGTGTTTGTGATAATTCTTCTCGAGTGTTCTGTACATTATCTTTTGCAATTTGGCAATATGAAGGCTCATTTCGACAGGTGCTTGATGCCAAAACGTAACCAATAGAAGTTATAAGAATGATAAGAGTTTCAACTGTTTTGGCATCAAGTAACTGCAGGATGTTGTCATTCAGATAGATTCTCATGGCAACATGGTATATATATCTATTTACAAACATCACCTCTTCAGAATATATTTCCCTCCATGATCTGATGGGTCCAATACATGTTCGTATGGAATAACTGGTCATTGAATCTGTGGTCATCATTATTTTATGGTCAGTGAAGATCATATGCTTAGTTTCAGAATGATTTCAAATTATTTTGAAAATGTTGAGTTAAAAGATTAGATTTTTGAAAATGTTTTACTTTGAAAATTTGAACAGACAGATAAAGTGCTGGCTTCATGTGAAAGCAGGTTGTTCTCACATTAACTTTGCATGGATGTTTTAGGTTAAGTTTAAGTGTTAATTTGGATAATAACAGTCAAAGGTTTTCTGACAAACAATGATTTTCTTGTATATGTTGCTGGAGAGGCAACAGATGATGACATAAGCCCTTGATCATGTTAAGTTCATAATGAAAATATATAAACATATTCAATCACTGTTTTAGGTTAGCTTAAGTTTGACATCGCAATTATTTACCATTGTTTTAGCATAAAAGGATAAAACATCAATTTATTGAGTCGTGCGTTCATCTTATATCCATGAAGACAAACCAAGAAACCCGTTTATGGAGTCACTGGTGTTGAGTGTCTAAAGATACATGCTTTTGTTTATGTGTTCTTGTGGCAAACCACGGTTTGGTGGAAACACCACGACAGCAGTGATGGATGTATAAAAAAGGGCAGTTGTGGGCTGGTGGTTTACTTGTTACTTGTTGAAGGCTCGACAACCACAAGTTTCCATGTAGATGTGAATCCGTTAGGTCAAGCATACCATGCATCTTGTGTCTTGTGACAGTGTATGTAATAGTGTAAAATAAGATACATACATTTCATGAATAAAAGAAAGAAAACACACCTGGTTTTGTCTTTATTAACTTTTAGTATGGTGAACACAGTGTGAATGTTATTTATGCTGCTTTCAGAAACATTCCAATCTTGACACCCAGAGTTGGCACCTAACTTACCTTCAGCAGCATTGCAAGCTTGTCAAGTACACTGAGCTGCAAATACTATTTTATGCAAATTCCTGAGGACTGGCGGTTGCTACTGGTAGAGTAGGACACCCATGCACCTTCATGGACACCTGGTATCATCCCTCATTTGCAGTGTTCTATATCAGTGCTTGAAATACCTGCATCCCGACAGCTTGTATGATAGACTAGTAAAGACAGGCAATGAATTTCTGTAAATATCACTTTCATTTGGGAACATATGAGAAAAAGGGATAATAGATTTCAAAAGACTGCTTTTTCTTGACAACTTATATTTCGGTAATGCAAATAGATGAGAACAAAGGAAGGCATCCCGCTTCTGGAAGACATTCTCGCAATTGTTGAATTGAAGTCAAACTGTTAATATGTCAGAATTAGGCCTCCTAATTGAACATAATGCTAATTACCGTAAACTAATGGCTTGGTCTGACTCGGCAATGTCTCCGTTGCATCTGGGGGTGTCAACTAAATGGAGATAAAGGAACCAGATTGTTCACCACCTCATCTCTTGGATGAAACGCACGTGCACGGACATGATGCTGGAATGAATAGAATACCGGAAGTCTTCGAATAGACGCTTGGGCATCCGTGTATCTTAGAAATGTCTTACACCTTGCGGATATTTGATGTTTACGGTAAACGCAGAGCTTCCGACCCCAAGAGAGAGAAAAAGCTTTGAGATGCATGGGACGCCCCACCGGTCCTTGATGGAAACTGGTGGTGGGTTGAAGCGACGCATAATTGCAAATACCTTTCTGAGAAAAGACACCGAGAACGATGTATTCAGTCCTAATTGTGTGATTTTAGTGGGTAGAATGAGCGTACTAAAGAAAATAATTACACAAAACTTAAAATGATTTCATTTTCTGTAATAAATTATTGGAGAAAGCGGATTTTTATTTTTCATAGTAACCTAGTCTGGCATGAGAGTTATCATTTTTGTCGTGAGAGGGTGACATGAGATGCTGACGTGAGTAGAGTCTCAAGCCGGAGACGGGAGACTTGGCAGGTATGGAAACGTTTTCGATTTCCCCGGAGATGGACCGTGTACATTTAATAAAATGTGTTGATTGCATTTTGCATGATAACGCCTTTCATTAATAAATACTGTTTTTTATTTTCACCTGGTCTATTTTAGGCAGGTGTCTATTGAACGACTTACGGTAATAATCGGCATCGAACCCACTACCAACAGCTCATAATGTACGAATAAGGGACATTACTCTGTACGACCCTGTACCCGCCCTCGAAACGTAATCGATTTCAAGAAACATGTCTTAATATTCTGATCGTCATGTCCACGTGTTTGTTTTGTCCTAAGTTCGTTTTCCAAAAAGATATTCCAACAGCAACAGCTTCTAATCTACGGGCATCAGGCGCCGTCATTTATCTGGAACACTGTTCAAGCGGCGTTGTACACAACTACTAATGGAAAAGATCAGTCCATGTTTCTCGTGTCCCAGATGCTTACGAAGACACTAAATCTTGTCCTTGGAAAACATTATCGCCAGTACCCTCACTTATTTTGGGAAAGCGTTGATTACAATCAGCTTTTGAATCTGCTCAGATGCATCGGTCTCATTGACTGCGTTTTCAACGTACGTATTCCAGCACCCTGACCTTCTATCACGACGGCCTACGGAAAACACCAAAGTGTGCCAAATGTAAGTGTGATCATATCGGCAACACTCGTGATTAAAATACTGAATTGTGACCGACTTTTCGTCCATTGTTTTAAGTCTTTTCAGGACATCGTTTTTTAAGCCGAAAGCAATACTTTGTACTGAAAAGCGATACTCAACCGACAGTGTAAACAGTCCTATATAAGCGTCATCAACGTGTCAGCATCTGATTTGAAGCTATCGACATCTTCACGGGATTTGAAGACGTTGCAAGACGAGATACCTGGGGTCATACTGTAATAGCCGAATGTGACATAAAAGTTTGTCGGAGCTTGCGTGCAGGGAGGGTGTATATTTAATGACAACTTATCCTAGTAGGGCTCTTTTCTAAATCCCCAAAACGTGACATGACGTATAGATGATACTCCCAGGAATTAAATGTAGCTGTTTGAAAGCGTATAATGTTGCTGTGACGATGGAGTGACTGCAGGTAATGGTCTTGTTAACAGCGTTATTACTTCACCAAGTGAAAGTGGTTCGTCCTTGCCCTGTGTACGCGCCATGAGAGAGACACGAGCGTCATCTTCGTATTTAGACGCACTTGAATTCTGACCCACAAAATATATCGATTGTATATATGACATATATATTTCTGATCTACAGTTTACGTTTAAGACAAGTATAAATAAAATAGCGCCATGTTTTATATGCACACACCGAGGCTTGCACAAGCCCGCGCTATATTAGAGAGTCAAGGTCGAAGAATAATACAATAAAGTACGGTATAACGAACCTGCTTATCTCGAACTGATGGATATAACGAACCTTATTCGGTCCTGATCACTTGTAGATTTTGGTCGAAATGCGTATAACGAACTACGGCTATAGCGGCTTAAATAAGTGGTCCATTTGAGTTGGTTATATCTGTTCTGTACAATACAGGTTTATGGCCAGAAATCGAGAACCGTTTATCTTATATGAGACGTGTTCCTCGTTATCATTCCTTCACAAATGTTCTAAGTGAGTGGGTAAGGTTGTACGCCGCTTGTAGCAATATTCCAAAGTATCACGGCGGGAACAACAGAAATGGGCTCCACACATTGTACCCATGGGGGAATCGAACCTTGGCCTTCGGCGTGACGAGCGAACGCTTTAACCACTAGGCTACCCCTCCACCCCATTAATGTTCTGACTGTCAGCCGTCACAAATGGTCTGTAAGCACCATAACCGGCCAGGTCACCAGTGTGGGAAATGCCTTCACCAATGAATTAATATTATTATTATTATTGCCCGTTGTAACGTCTTGGATAAGGTCCCTTAATTAGTTGTAGCGGGAACTGCTGATCAGTGGTACATACTGTCGCTTAGTTGTTGCATCATTTTTTTATTCTGGGCACATTGCTTCTCTTACTTGTGCCAGGATCTGCTGCTCTGGTCTAGGGCGTCCTTCTGCTGTTCCTCTGTACAGCGCCACGTGTTTTCTCAGGATGCACATGGTCATGGTACACAGTTCTTCCCAGTTATACCAAGGTCTGCTGATCCGTGGCTCATTGCAAACCTTAGTTGTATCAGGATCTGCTGATCGGAAGTTTGAATCTATATTCGGCGTGTAGATGATTAGTGGTCTGTTACCAATCTTCACTTCTTCGCTCATTAGCAAACATATATGACTTCAAGTAATAACTGCAAAACGTATGGTGTTTTTACAACTCAAGACGTCTTGAAACCTACTCCACTCCCGTACGTCACGGGGCACTGTGAACTCGTGATACTGAAACTGTATAGGGCGACTTACAACGCCCTCTTGTCTACACTTGTGCCACACTTGTGCCACAAACGTGTATTTCCCCACATACCTAATTTAGATACGCATACTATTCTATTGAAAACACATTTCGGCAACGAAAGCCAGTAACAAGTTCGTGGGGTCGACACATTAGCTGTTTTGAAGTTTCACTTTCAATAAAGAGAAGTATTACACAAAATTAGAGCTGCCTAGAAAGGTGAAGGCTGGTCGTGCTGGGGTAGGATGGCTCGGAGATTGCCTGTAATACTATCTCCCTCACCACATGGTAGGGTATTAACATTTTAAGCCAACTTTGTGTCCTCTTCGAGTCTGGCCGGATGTTGCAAGCAGAAAAGTTGGAGATATCGAGGTAGCCAAGTGGTTAAAGCGTTAGTTCGTCACCCCGAACTCTTGGTTCGAGTCCGTACAAGTCTGTCCCCTGAGTGATATTTCACAAAATTTACCCAGTGCGTTTACAACACCACGCACTACAGTCAACATGCCCTTGTGGGAGCTGCTTGTATATCTCCAGATGTAGGACTATCACGGGTGTCCTATATAATTTTTTACTGACACCTTTATGTATAGGGTAGTCCATTTCTGACGCTGGTGATATCAGTAGAGCTAGAAATATCTAGTAGCGACATAGGTCTCTGTGCTACAGTCGTGCTGTGTAAATAAGAAACAAACAACAGTCACTCATCGTAAACCTGTAACAAAAAACTCATTATCTTGAGGAATTTGGTTTTATTAAAACTAGTCCAGACGACTAGCCTTATTTTGATCCGACACCTCCTCTGTGTATGAGACAACATGAATCCGTACATTGGAGATATTTGTACAGGTACCGTAACGCCAGTCAAGGAAGAGAAAAGTATTACCTGTTAATGTTAAGAAAGGGGTCATTACAAGGGCAGGATGTAGTCATCCAGTTAGATTCAGACCGAAGTTAAAGGTTCTTTCATGCACTTCAGTACCATACACACTGACCAGAAATTGATGGAACTTGGGTTAACAAATTTTAAGTGTGGTGATGATAGGCCAATGTGAGGGGAACATTTTCCATCCTCACTACACTGCCAGAATTTAGAAACTAGATTTTGTTCAATTAGTGTACCTTCATGAAACAAATTGGGCAGACAGAATAACACCAAACACTATGATAGACAAGGCTAGAAGTGCATTAGGCTTTTGGTGCCATGAAATGGGGATTGGTTTGTTGGTTTGTTAGTTTAGCGCCGCATTCAGCAATATTCAAGCTATATGGTGGCGGTCTTGCAATAATCGAGTCTAGACCAGACAATCCAGTGATCAACAAGCATCGATCTACGCAATTGGGATACGATGACGGTCAGCTGCGTAGATCGATGCTTGTACTGTTGATCAGTAGATTGTCTGGTCCAGACTCGATGATGAGATCATGAAATGGAAGCAATATTTCTTCAATGGTTTGAACATAAAAACATATAGTTCTACTGGCCAGTCCAAACCTGATAGTGATTGGAAAAAACCCGAGTTACTATGTCGTTCTCGAACCCGACACAGTACCGCAAATCTGCAAGCATGCAGTTATGAATCAGATCAAATCATACGAGTGTCATTTGATTGTATTTTCAAGTATTTACAGTTGGGAAGGCAATAAAGAGACTGTCCGAGGCTGGGGAAATATTACTTGCCTCCAGCACAATACTTAGTCTCGGGCTACCGAGCAAGCGGACAATACTCATCGCCTCTAATTCTATGAACTGAATCTTGAAATATTGTAATAATGGATTAATACAGACAGCTGCGTGTATCCTAATATTTATCCAAATAAGACATTCCTTTCGTAAGGAAACAAAAACTGTGAAATGAACTTTTCAAGAAATATACATTTTACCAGCAGTGAAAATTATCACGTGGTTGCAATCCGATAAGAATCGACAGTCAGATGACTGTGTGGGTTATTTTCGAGCGAACATAGTAGCTATGGCTTTAAATATCCAACGTCTTCAGGTTAATTCCATCATTTTGTCCTGGTAACGAACGGAAGCCGTACACACAGCTAAATATAGACGCCTGCAATCGTCACGCTGCCGAATCTCTCCAGCGATAATAGGTGATTCTATTTTGAAGTGACACGTACCACCTCGAATTGTCAAACAAGCTGTACTGACATTCTTATGCCGCCCCCAAGGTCTTGAATCTGATCAGGGGTCTGTATTGTTCTGAAGAATGGTGCCATTGACATAATTTTTTGTCTCAACAAGCCACGCCTGACACATTAAGAATCGATCAAAATATACAAACACATTATGTCCGGCCACATAGTTTAAATTCTATAATTTATGTTATACACATCAGATCTATTTAAATCTGTCCCTTAAACTCATTCACGCGAGCAGCCTTGACAGATTGATTGTATAACGGCCGTGGGAAGCTACCCTCCGACCTGGATGTAGTCAATATATGTGTACCCGTATTGTCGTCTGCACATTGCTGTCGCCTGCTGAGGGGGCCATTTCAAATTCCAAATTGCAATTTAATCTAAAAGTGCTAAATATTGCGGTACTTTGAGTACCAACCCACGTTACTTTAACCCAAACAAAGGTATTTTATATATGGTATTTTCACACTATATGTATGGATGTCAGAATCACAGAGTGTTTGATACAAATCTTTCGATATTTTGAATGGTCCCTCACACATACGCAGACGTTCATCAATATTGAAGGTTCTTCAAGTAACGTATGTGTGCAACTTAACGTCTAACTCATAGCATCATACGTCTGCTTAGAATAAGGAGCGCTGAAAGTGCCACTTGGATATGGGACTGACGTCATTATCCATCTGCATCACGCATTGGAAATTATAGTTCTTGTCGCTTAATGGTTATTTGGGTGTATGCTTGTTGCAGTAATTAATTGATTTCCGTTAATCACGCAACGGTATCATGATATATAAAGCTTTGTACCAAGTTCTCTGAAATCTGCACCCGAAACGCGAATTGCACTTCAACGATACACATTCCGGCTTTTGAAGTGCTTTAAACCTTGGTGTCATTTTTTCCTTTTCTTCTGATATCTACGCTGGGATGAAATTATCATTCATAATTAATGAAATTTGATTTGATTTTAACACGCATGTGTTTTCATGCTGTCTAATATCGCGTGTACCATGGGGTACGTTTCTGAATCTCCGAATACTGTCTGGATATACTCTGGCTTTTGCTGCAGCAGAGGTGGAGGTGGTCGTAGTAGTATTTAAGTAGATTTTGCAGCAGCAACAGTAGTAGTAGCAGTAGCAGTAATAGCAGGAGCAGCAGCAGTAGTAGTACTAGTAGCAGTAGTCGTGGTGCTTTGAGAGGAGGAAAGCCCTAAGTGATAAAATTCTTAGACTTTGGCATGATTCGTGTTCATTTGTATGTTAACAGGGTTTGGCCAGTTGGAGCACTGGCCACTACAACTGTTTATGAATAGGTAACTGATGTTATTGCCTGGCTATTTATCCCCCAATATTTACACCAGTATACATGTATATAAAACCTAGCGTGACCTTTGACCATTGCGTGACTAGACTACACAACTACATCAACTCAATGTCCTGAGGAGAGAACAAAGCCTTGAGGGGGGACATACCCTGGCGATCAATGTGATGGAATAACGTACCCGTGACGATGAATGTGCCCGTGATGGAATAACGTACCCGTGATGATAAATGGGATGAAAGAACATACCCGAGACGACGAACGTGCCCGTGATGTAAAAACGTACCCGTGACGATGAAAGTGCCCGTGGTGAAAGAACGTATCCATGACGATGAATCCACCCGTGATGTAGGAACGTACCCGATGAATGAGCCCGTGATGTAGGAACGTACCCGATGAATGTGCCCCAGTCCCAAAACTGAGTAAAGATCCATCAGTTATAACGACAGTTACAGTGCGTCTACCTTCAGTTACAGTGCGTCTACCTTCAGTTCCAGTGCGTCTAACTTCAGTTATAGTGCGTCTACCTTCAGTTACAGTGCGTCTACCTTCAGTGACAGTGCGTCTACCTTCAGTTACAGTGCGTCTACCTTCAGTTACAGAGCGTCTACCTTCAGTTACAGAGCGTCTGCCTTTAGTTACAGTGCGTCTACCTTCAGTTACAGTGCATCTACCTTCAGTTAGAGCGTCTGCCTTCAGTTACAATGCGTCTACCTTCAGTTACAATGCGTCTACCTTCAGTTACAGTGCGTCTACCTTCAGTTACAGTGCCTCTACCTTCAGTTACAGTGCGTTTACCTTCAGTTATATAGTATGACCAGAAATTATTGAGAATTTTAGGAATATGTTTAATTGGATATCTAGTATAAACAACCTTGACCAGCTATCAAGTGCTTGGTTCATTCAAGAGAGACAACTCCGTTAATCTGTTTTCATTAGTTTGTGAAGAGTTATCCCCCTTTGTTTACTTGCTAGCAGACGACATTTTCA
>VKKT01002923.1:36927-50749 GCA_008038995.1 Haliotis laevigata | reverse complement strand
GCCACACACCCTAAAGTCTGTCTAGTCCCACACCCTCAGATCCATCTAGCCACACACCCTCAGATCCATCTAGCCATACACCCTCAGATCCATCTAGCCACACACACCCAGATCCATCTAGCCATACACCCTCAGATCCATCTAGCCACACACCCTAAAGTCTGTCTAGCCCCACATACTTATTATAGGCCAGCCCGATCTAGTAGTACACGCTGAATATAAAAGTACATAGGTAGCCAGCATCACTACCACCCCTACCTGAAAGATAGAAACATGATATCAACACTGAATAATACTTTGAGACAAAAATATCACTGACGTGACTAACTTGCCCATCAGGTCGACCCGAGTCTTGCCGTGTGTCACACTACATTCCACAGCTTACACCTTCAATTATTTTCTCTAACACTTGAGGTATATGAATTTCTCTGCCGTCATGCGGAACCAGCTAGTAAATGGAAAATGCTGTGCTGTCTACATCATGCAATATGAATCAATATAGCTGGACAGTTAGAAAGAGACAAGTGATATACATGTGAGATATGAATCAATATTCACTGGACATTTAGAAGTTATGGTCATTATGGCTATCTGGTCAGTGATTTTGGCCAAGACATGTTCAGACACTTCATACTAACTGGCTATTGAATATCCTTTCCAAAATGAATTGTACCCAGGAAACATGAAAAAGGTATTCCGGAAGAATACTGTTAACCTTTTCAGAAACAACTGGCATTATATAGGAAAGAAATTACAGGAAGGTTTACTTTTCTTTAAATTAACAGAACATGGAATTATAAACAGAACTGGTTCTACATAAAAGCAAGAACCTTCAAACTTCAGCTCTGTGTGACCATTTCCTGTAAACTTGACTGACTGACTGACTGAGTTTAGTTTCACGCCCCTTTTAGCAATATTCCAGCAATATCATGGCGGGGGACACCAGAAATGGGCTAAACACATTGTGCCCATCCTGTAAACTTGAAGTCATAACAGGTCCATACAGTTTAATTAGGGATTAATGCTCCGCTAACTCAATATACAAATATAATTCCCAGAAACAATTCTTGGGATTTGTTTATAAAGAAAGTATTTCAACAAGAAATGCTTAAATATCAGGAATCATGTTCCTATGTATAGAATATTAAAGACATGAGCACTGACTGGGGTCAGTTTGCAAGGGACCTAACAACTTCTTGACAGTAACACTTCAAAATGTTTAAATACTTTTCTGAAAAAAATTCAAAGTGATAGTAATCAAAGCATACAGTAATCAGGATTACATACAATTCTCTTCAGGCGCAATCTCTTAAATAAAATATATTTGTCGAAAGAGAGAGTGAGAAAGAGAAAAAGAGAGAGAGGGAAAAGAAGAGACACTGAATAAACATTCTTAGAGTTATGATTTTGATATTTGAATAAGAACTTAATAGATCTTGATCAGAATCAAGTGTGCACATGTCTGAATGAATAGCAAAGGGAAAAGGAACCATCTCTTGCATGACATTTGAGACAAAGGTTGTAAGTTATTTATGCAGCCTGCAAACTGACACAAAAGATGGCCTCAAATGAATATGTAAAGAATATCGCTGATCTTGCCCATGGTATGATGAACAACAATACCAGGAAATACATGACTGGATCCCTGGTATTCAATCAGCCAATAGGTACTACTGACGTGACAATAGGTCATTCATTATAGGCCCATATCACACGTGAACGCATTACAATGATATTACTTGTGGAAATATTTGACGATAATTTGACATACGAATGCACATATAATAAGATCTTATCACCAAGAGTGAGTGAGTGAGTGAAAGTGTTAGAGAGCTGGTGATTGTGTGTGTCTCGGGTGGTGGGTAGTGTTGGGAATTGGTTGAAATCTCACAATTGATGATTGCTTCATTACCAACGAGAAATCATTAAAAAAAATTGGTTAGCATCATTTCTCAGATTTTCCTATTCAGGTTGTTATTGCAGATAAGTATAACATGATGCAACTTGCTAATTTTAAGTGATGACTAATATATCATGAACATAAACTTCCCACAGTCTTCAACAAATATCCAGGCATGACTTTTCAGTTAGTGAGGTGAGTTTTCTAAGAATTAAACATATTTTCAGGCCCTGAAAGATATTCCTTCGACAAGTCTTTCAATGACCAAAACAGTATTTCCAAAATCGTTTGTGTTCGATAATGAGAATATTGATCGACTGCTTGGTCGTTTGGTCACTGCGACCAATCTCCGATTATTTCCATTAATCGGAACACCACTAGTGGTGGGTAGGTGTATGATGACAAGGAAGGAGTAAGGCAGTGACTGGATGACTCGGTACTGAATGAGGGAGGCAGGGAGTTGGTTGGTTTATTGTGGAACGCTGCACTCAGTAATATTCCAGCTATATAGCCGCAGTCTGTAAATGATGGAGTCTGTACCAGACAATCCAGTGATTAACAGCATGAGCATCGATCTACACAATTACGATTGCGAGTCTGACCACCCGATCAAGTGATCCGCCTCTTAAGACAAGCATGGATTACTAGAGGCCAAATCTAACCCGGATCTTTATGGGTTGGGAGACAGGGAAGGGAAGAAGCAAGCAAGTGAATGAAAAAACACTTTGCAGGTGTACTGGGACAGGGGACACCAACAACCAGTCTGTCCAGTAGGGATGTTACACACCATGGCCTTGTCCAGAGACACTTCAAACTGTTTTACTAACATATAATTATTTAACAGCACCTAAGGGATAGACCACATATTCTTGAGGATTGTGGTGCGTGTTGATGAAAGAGACGGTATTCAATATTGCAAACAAAACATAATTTAGTTTCACCTTTAAAGTGAGTGAGTGAGTTTAGTTTTACGCCACACTCAGCAATATTCCAGCCATATGGCGGCTCACCTTTACAGCAAGGAAGTAATTTGTCTGAAATGAGTCTAACATGTTTCTTTCACATTACAATTCTGCAAACAATTACTTTTTTTTTCATAAGAAAATTTTACACCAACAAACTTAAAAGACAAATAGCTGGTCAATAACAAACTAACTTACATTAAGGACCATTCAGATGGATATCATGAAACATTATACACTTGAGTACTGTACAGCATGATAATACATTGGGTTTAAAAAGAACTTACAACAACACCAAGGAATTTCTCAGACCAAATGTCATTGTAACTAAGATCTATTTGAAGCCCAAATGACAATAGATTACAATCAAACCATGACATTAACATCTGACAAGCACCATTTTCCACACCAACAGCACACAAACAAATTGTGCCCACTGCTGTTAACGCTTCGTTACAAAGGTACACAAACGCAGAGCAATAAATAAATGTCCTCTACACAAGCTTGACACACAACCCAGCAAAGGATTCCTCTCTATGTTCACACTGCAGTTCATGTTTTGCTGCCACCAATCAATCAACCAGCTTACAAATTCCTTTGGACATACGAGTGACCCACTTGCTATGTGGAACTGTGCCCATTAATTGATTGGTTGACAATACGAGACAACACATCAGTTGGGCAACAAAAGACTTGTCAATCTATTCCAAATGTTAATGTCCCTTACCAACTGAAAACACTTCAGAAGAGTAAATTTCGCTCAGCAACGATAGTCTCAAATCTCAACTGAGAAGATTTGGACATTATTGACAAAGGTGACGTCTCCCAGACAGGGGAAATTCAACATCATGGTGTGGGTAAATAAATATTGGCATTAATCTCATTCAACCGAGATATCAGTCAATGAAAAAGTCTGAAATTTCATTAATTCCTAGGCTGCAGCTTTTGAAATTATTTTAATTAATTTTCTGGCCTTTTTGATCACAATGATCAAATGAAATCCCAGATATACAAATGAGAAGAAAATGAGGATATGTCTCATGTTCAACCAATTATTCAGCAACAGAACCAAACAAGCTTTCCTTTCCAAACATTTTACAAACATTAGATAAAATATATGGACAAAATTTAAATAAAATTCAATTAAAATTGAATTAATAAGATGGGAAATATTTTAAAATTATTTTTATTTCTGTTTCAACATCAATCAATCCAAGTTGTTTATTTGTAGCTTACTACTATTAGTTTTTACTGTAAATCTCAAAGCTCCTATCACCAAGCTTCTTGAGTATTTCATTCTTAACGAACCATAATGATGTCAGTCTTAATGATCACACTATATCTGTCCGTGTGCTCAAAGATTCCGGTTTATTCCAAATCAATATGAATCTACCCTTTTAATTGGATTCCCCTAGAAACACAAATACTGTACTACATTTATAGAAGTCTTTCTGATTGATCAAGGACAAGTTACAGGCAGCATTTTAATTTCACTCTACAGAACAAACAACCCACTGCAATGCTTCGAACACATCTTGCATGTTATGTACATTGAATAGCTTGCCAAACTTCCTCGATACAGAGGAAAGCGAAAAATAATCAACATTTGCAACATCTGCCGGACACTGTCAGTGTTTCTTGAAAGGTTAAGCAGTGATCCATTAATCATTTGACAAGTAGACATACGAAGGTATCTTAGGGGCTTATGGCATCAGTACCGAACAGTTGTCTGGCTAACATTATCGGGAAAGGTTCATGGATTAAGTCATTTAAGCCTCTCAGATCGTTGTTGGTTTTGCAGGACCTGTTTTTACAGAAAACAGAAAGAAATGACAGGAATTGACATTGTGTCACTTCTGATTGGTCAACCAGTTTAAGTGTTGTACGTTGTTTACATCTCAATGTGGGTATGTGAATGTGCAGCTATGCCAAAGAAATCAATGACACAGCAATATGTCACAGAGAACTATATTAACAGACAGAGATGGCATCTATGTTATCACACACCATTCCGTTCATGTCAAAGCCACACATCTACTACTTTGGTGAATCAGATAAGGAGAATCTTTGCTGGACGATACAAGAATCTGTATCGAAACATCGCATCACCTGAATAAAGAAGTTGTTCATCTATAAAGTTTCTCTTTATGCCATCTACTACCATTTTTCTCAGTTGTAACATAAGTACTATTCCTTCTTTTTCTCGCAGGTTTCATACAAGTAGTACCCATTCATTTCAGTTGTCATACAAGTAGTACCCCTCCATCTCAGTTGTCACACAAGGACTACCCTTTCCACTAAGAGTTGTCACACAAGTACTATCACTTCTTCTCAGTTGTCACACAAGTATTATCACTTCTTCTCCCATCCATTAGGCATTTTCACAACTTCTTCACAACTGTGCAGCTTTTTACTGTAGAAATCTCATAAAGGCCCCACAAATAATCATAAAATTTTATATGCACTATATTTTGGAAAAGCCAAAATACATCACCCAAAATTACCGTAAACCATATAATATGTGATGCACATTATAAGACTAGGGCTGTAATGATGCATCGAACTATCGCTGGATTGCAATTGTTGAGTCTCCGATAGCAATTAATCAATGGTAGAAACCCAAAACTATTGACGTATCAATAGTATGCGTGACTATCGATAGTTTAGTAATTAACTTCCGTTGATAAATGCGCAGCGCAAAATACAGGATATTTGGGTGCAGACTTGCAGCTTCATTGAGTTTATTTTTTAACTGTTTACTTGATCTGGGTTTCTAGTTTCTTGTCAGTTATCCAACTTGTTTTTATTTCATATAAACTATATATTCATTTGGGAAATGACTTCAAATGAGACAATTCAAGGAGAGAAAAACTATTGCAATAGTTGGTCGCAATAGACTGTTGCTATAATAGTCACCCCTATTGAATATTCATACTCTGATTATAATCATATCTGCTTTAACTCAAAACATAGTCAGAATATCTTTTTTCATTTTATCAACAGTCCTGGAAAAAAAACAAGTTCACACAACAAAATGTATGTGTGCCAGACAGAAATTTTACCTACACTGATTATGCCCTTCAGTGCCATCTCCATTGTCAGCACCACTAAAATGATCTAAATGCATTAATGGCCTACTAAATAGCGTAAGAATGGTAATCTAATCACACATTTAGTCTAGGGAAACTGAATGCAGTGGAACAAATATCACTTCATGTGTCCCTCGGACAGAGCTGCCCTTACATCAGGTACAAATTGGTTCAATCTACTTTGTCCAGGAATAAAAGTCCAGCAATGATGAATGACTAAGCTTGTGGGTTGAATTCCTCCAGTGATACGTGTCAGGTAAAGTGTCCTCCGCCTATTCAATCAACAGATATAGGGAGACTCGTAACGAACTGCTTCCCGACACCGTTTACCACAAATCTGTTTTCGGTCGCTGTAGCAGCCGTCTTGATCACTAGATATATCAAAGAGCCTTGCCTAATCAGATCAGGAAACAAATTGCCACCTTAACAATGTGCCAGTCGCTGCTCGTCCATCTCTTTCTCACCCTCATCCCGCAAGACGGGCACGTTTCTGTGAATAATTGTGAAGGCATGCGTGAATTGTGGAAATATCATCAAGAAAAAATATGTCCGTTATTGCTTACCAAATTGAAGACATTCTATCAATCGGAAGAATCACAATTCCATATCCTGTTCCCTGGGTGGTAGAAAATTGTCTTTATTACAGATAATAGCATATGTATATTTTTTTAAGAAGCGTAATATAGGTAATATTATCTGGTCAGTGCAACTCTAACAGAAGTCGATAAGTTTCCACATACTGAGCTATGCTGATTTTTTTTTTTCACTCACATTTTATTATTTATAGATCAGTTGTAACTAAATATTTATATGACCATCTACATATTTCAGGAATATAAGAACCTAGGAATAAATATTAATATTGAGATTGAAAAAAACTTGTACCTCACATGACAAACTTGAATAATAATTGAGTTTGCAACAATATCCTTGGCCTTGTCTGAAACGCGATACCAATTTGTGGAGAAAAACCTTTCAGATCGATTTATTTAGTGAAGTCCAGAAGTATTCTCTGACATTCAAGATGTGAATTCTGAGAGCAGAAAAAATGTAGCTGACTTAAAAGTAGTTCAACTGACAATGTGATATGGTGATTTGAAGCCAAAAGTGTTTCAGGTAAAAGAAGTGAATGTTGTTTTGGGCTGATATTGGTCATTCTGTGAGTGAGTGAGTGAGTGAGTGAGTGATAACTGACCAGAAACTGCCTTGGCAGGTGGTTCCAACTCACCTCAACTGCTTTTCCCAAGGGGTGTTAAGTCTGTAACCTTTACGAGAACATAGCAGGACCATCTGCTGTTCATGCAAGCATATTAAATACTTACTCAAAATGACTCTACCCTATAGCACAGCTGGAATACTCTTCAGGCAGCACTGAAGGAAGTACCACATTTGGACTGAGGAGTATTTTGAGCTACTTTCCACAGTTTGTAAGTCAACTCATGCACGAATCAACAGTCCCCACCCTCCCCCACCCAACTGGTTTTCAGAAGTCTTAGTATGACATTAACGTGAAACTGATACGATTTATTACCTCAGTGTTTTTGCATCACAAAGAACGTTGAAAATAAAGGAAATTGCAAAAGCATAAAAAGTTAATTGGATAATGTAATATGCCCTGAGGTGCCATCATGTTATACAGCATCATGAACTGAAAAACAATGGCCGCCATTTCCCAATCAACTGCCTCTGTCACATGAATCTTCAGACGAGCTTTACAAGTCTGGATAACCTACTGGGCTAATATTAGTCAAGAGATTTGTCCTCCACCACACAGTCCAAGTTTAAATCTGCCTTCAAAACCTTTGAAATACACAATGCCATTGGAAGCCATGGTGGCTGAGTGGTCTAGGCGTCTGACTTTGTGTGCAGGCGATTAGGTGCCTGACTCTGAGGGTGTGGGTTTGAATCCCGGATTGGACTCAACCCAAGAAGTACTAGAATCTGTACTTTACTATTGAAAATGTTATCCCAAATATAACATATGTTACTTCAAAACCTTTCTGATCCAAAGTAAAGTATGGAAGTACCGAAGCTGGAGGAAGATGACACATGTTAGGGACATCAACATAGGACTGTCCTCATACAATATGTATCACAATAAGATATGGAATGCAATATGTATTTCACAAACATTTGATGTGAATTTTCATGTCACAGGGCATACACACAATTAAAACGCTTCCAACTACCTGAATATATCACATTAAAAAAAGTATATGTCCTTTTAAGGGACAACATAACTATTATCTACTCTTGAATATCATAGCAAATTTCCCTTGCACCAAATATGCGTCCAAAATTAAACCATTTAAAACTGAATGCATGGGTTCATGTGTAAAATGATATGGGATTAAAATATGAATTAATACAGGATTAAAATAAGCAGTCGTGCAGATAAGAATGTATATTTTATAATATTATTTGCGAACATTACCAATTTTTAAAGATGATGTTGTGAGACAGTCATAATATTGCACTATTAAATTCTGTTGCACTCATATGACAGGCTGGCTTGTGAAGACTAATGTCCATTTTAATGTGCTAGCTCACTCAGATGCCTAACTGCAGAACATCACTACGGTGCTGATGAAAACAACCGGAAGACCATGATTGTGAACATCAAAACAAATACATGTCCACATTCATTTATCACCAACACACACATGACCACTGTCCGGCATGTACCCCACGTAAAAGTTGCCTGTCAGCGCTTTTTCTGGATTTAGCTCACCTCCCACTGACCTAGGTTGTCAAATATGAAGGTAAGAGACACCACCCGAGTCCACCCTTGAACACCTCTACCTCAGGCGAGATAGATCAAAGGCTGCTAACTAGCATTCCCAGGTGCAAAAGCCATGTTTGCGTCACTTGGCAAGATCCTCAGTGATCTTCGTAATCTTCTCTCAAGCTTGAAGAGTAACTTATCTACAGTACCCCTAACAGTATATCCTTATCAATATTTCACAATTACCATCCCAAGTAGACTAGAGATTACTTCAAGTCGGCACATGAAAGATCCGAGAGCTCTTCAGTTGCCAAAAGAAGCAAATTAGAGGGGCATGTTATTTTAACATCAAAGTATCGAAATATCTAAGACTACAAAAACAATTGGCTTGTTTCATATGGCTCTTTTGTGAAGGATCTTTGTACTCTTTGGAGAACTGGGAGTCTGAAAATAATATATTTTTAATGTTTTGCTAACATTCTGTTTATCTCTGATCATGAATGCATTGTAGAAACTAAGTGGTCACAGACTTTTGAAATTATTTGACATGAGACAAAATTAGTCCCCCTCTCTCTATGAGGCCTAAATTGAATACCATCTAATGCATGGGCATTTAAATGAAATAAGCTTTGAACATGGAGTTTCGTTTAATGCACCTTTGAACAGTACTTCTATTATATCTAATTACAGCAGCTTGTTGCAAGAGAAAAGTCGGAAGAGATAAAAGTCTTAGACATGACCACCGTAGTTAAATCCACGCACCGGCGGTGGGGTAGCCTACTGGTTAAGGTGTTTGCTTGTTAGCCTGAAGACCTGAGTTCAATTCCTTAAATGGGTACAATTTCTGGTGTCCCCAGCTGGAATACTGCTTAAAGCAGCGTAAAGCTAAATTCGGTCCCTTTTTAAGTCCCCACGCACAGGTAGGATGCTGACAAATCGACAAACATGATCGTGGGCAAATCTGAGATTCACACCACCAATTATAAGTTTCGGGTATACCTAAAGGATATACCTCCACATAGTAACAAGTTTGCCTTTGACAATTGGGTCACCCATGACCCATCATTTATTCCAAGAATATGTCTCCAATATGTGATGCTTCTTTTAAGAGTTAGAGCTGAACTGTCAGCACAAATGTAACCACACACTCACAAGAGAATATCAACCTTCAATTTGTCAGCACAAAGTTGCAACCTTGATTTAATCCTAAGTCACAAATTCAAAACCCTTGTGAGTGTGTTTGTGCATCGCCATAGTCTGCAATATTCCAGCCAAATGGTAGCGTTCTGTAAATAATCAAGTCTGGACCACACGATCCAGTGACTGACATGAGCATCAACCAGTGTACTTGGGATACAAGGATACACATCAACCAACTTAGTGAGTCTGACCACCCAATCCCGTTAGTTGCCTTTTACGATAAGCATGGGTTGTTGGAGATCATTTCTATATGAGATATTCATGGGTACCTTTGTAGAACCATTTAAAACCCCTAGCAATCTTTTTCAATTAATAATGTAATGCTAAGCATCCTTTCAAAAAGAATTATTAAAACATTCTATATATCAAGGTTTCTGTCACAATCCCTCACTAAAGCTCCAATCACTGCAAGCATGTTAATATATTTGTAATACATGCAACTACACTTACTACAGAATTAACAAAATATTAAACATAATTACAAATATAATAAACACTATACAACAATATTATAAAATGGACAATTTTTCATTAACTTCCTATGTATCTGTGTACAAGGTATTGAAATGTTGAAACTTATGCTTGACTGTTCAGCACTCAGCAGTACGATCTACACCCCATCAAACACCATGACTCAGACATCCTATGGAACAACCAACAACCGACAGACTTACAAGAAATCCAACATGAACTACAACCTTCAATATTGAATCTGAAGAACACTTATAAACCCCTTATTGTACAGAGACCACTTCAAGCAGCAAACACAACCACAGACCAGGTAATGAAAATCCCCTACATATTGTCAAGATATCTTTTTCTGTATTTATGGGTGAGTGCCAAGTAAAGAGCAGTCCATTATTTCTGCGACTTAAGTGCAGAGCAGCGTCCTAAAGTCGATAATGACACTGATAGTGGAGATGGGTTATACAAAGTATAAAAGACTGGGTACAATATCAAATATAGCTACTTTCTGACTCAATAACAACATGATTGCAATGGGATATAGATGTAATATTTCCCATCATGGTAAAGGGGAATAATAAAGAGTGTTATATTACTGGGGAATACGTAATTGATGGATACCTTTTATACAGCACATGTACATGCTTCTGGTTGATATTGATCTCTCTGATGTTGGCTTCTCAGGACACAGAAGCACATTTCCTCAAGTCATCCGACACGTGACAGGTGAAATATACGCACTATCTGCAGCCATTACAATGGTCATTAGGGTAGCGATTCCTTTGTTGTACATACACATTAATGGTAAGGAAAGAGTAATTGCAGTTCAGGGGGAGAATCTTAGAAATGGTGAACTCTTAGCAATCATTGCTTTGATTAGCTTTAAATGACATTAAACATCATTACTATGTACCTGGTTTTCTTGACACAAACCAAACATCCACAGATTCAGTGACAGAGTGAATATCATTTAATGCCACATCAGCAATTTTGATGCTATTCCCTATTAACCCATACATTTAATTTTAACAAATTTATGTCTTATATTGTTTATACATATTTTGGAAAGGTTAACAAACTGTTTGATAGGCATTCTAGAAGTTGGTGATTCAGTTATGAAATCCAGGGTCACAAACCTTTGACCAACAAACACCAAGGGTACTATATACCATGGCCTATGGAGAGTTAATCAAGCTATAGACTCTATCAATAGTCCTGTATCAGCTTGTTTTTACTACTTAATCCCACCTGTTCATTGGCTTCATCACCAGTGCTATTTGTTATGCTATTTGTTGTTGTTACTCCCCACCTGGCCTCATCCAATCATGTGCCACTTGTTATCAACTACATGCTGTTATTAATTTTAATCTGCTGCTTGTCATAACATACTATGTATATATAGTTCTCGTCACCTGGTTGTAGTCACTCTTAGCTTGATAGAGGCGTATGACTGAACTAAGTAGAAACATCGCTCTATGCAATAAACAAGAAGCTGTCATCCATAAAGTTGTATGCATCATTATTGGTCAACAAGTTAACCTCAATGTGGCAGTTGAAAGTTTCTGCACATCTTTTAAGAAGTAATGAACGTTTAAAGCTGTGCAGAAAATATCACTTTAGGTTACTGGATGATAAGGCAGTTATTACAACAAGACTGTTAATTATACCAATACCACACTATTCACAGTATGTGAAATATATACCTCTAAATATGTCTGTAAACTAATTCTGTTAATGCTTCTGTTACATACTGCTTGCCTGAAGATAGAATATGCATTCTCCAAAGTCCTAATTCATCTATATATAACCACTTATGGCTTTTGTAATAAAAACTATTTTCAAAGTATATCTTTCAAAAAACTTAAACATGATGCAGCAAGTCCAATATCAGGAATATTAGATTTGTTTGTTTCCACCAATTAAAACATCAGTCTTCACCGGTCCCTTGAAATGATCACATGTACTGCTGATGAAACACTATACAAAGAACTTGTTGCCTGACAACGTGGAACAATACTTGCTTTATCTTAACATACCAATCGCCTGTCTGTAAAGTGGCAAGTTTCATTGACTGACATGCATCACATCAAAGCGAAACGCCATCTCGTGTTGCCAGACATTCTCAAACACATCCCCTGGAATGTCCATACAGGTGGGTCAGAAGATTTTTTGCGTAAATAACAGTAATTTCCTTCTGTGTATGTTCCTGAGGTGCTGTTTGCATACGTTACAAACATGGACGCAAATAACTTGCGCAAACATGACTTGTGACGTTTGCAGAGATGGTCACATAAAATCAATGAGTTGCACTTGTGGGTAGCAACTCAAGACGAATGGTCTGTGTCCAAGTTCAAAAGTCAGATAGCTTTGTCCACATCTTGGTGTTTCACATGGACTATAGTAACAATTTCATCTTCAGTTCATGGCACAGGTAGCTTAGTGGAAGAAAATTTAAAGTCAATTTATTTTTCAAATTATCAATAATTTGAGTTGAATTTGATGTCGCATCTGCATTACTCTAGCCACACAGCGACGAGACCAAGTCTGCATCCATTAGTCTGCACATTATAAATACAAAGTTCAAATGAGTTTCTAAAAACATATTTATTCATTACATTATTATTTACAAAGAGAAAAACATCATGGCACCAAATTTAATTTGTGTTTTACATAGACTACAGAAACAGCTTCATCTTCTGCTTACGTGAAAAAGTTTTAAAGTCAATTTTGTTCAAGTTATTTGTAATTTAATTGTTGTGAAGTGAAAACATGCCTTACAGAGAGACATTTTACAACAGAATGACTTGGGTCTGTGTTTAATATAAAAATTCTTTAATTATCTCAAGAAAAATTTGGGCGGATTTACACATTCTTCTTACTCATCAATGTTCGGTGCCCTACTGGGAGAGTACTCTGGGATTTGACCCCAAACAGTACAAGAATCTGTAGTGAGAGAGTGTAATCTGAAATATAACATATGTTACATTTGACCACTTTCTAAATGGCACTGTGTGTAATTTAGCCTCGTCCATGGGAGTCGTGCTAATTACACTTGTCAGTAGGGTGCTCAAAGTATGTGATCTACAGTACCAGTTATCAGGCTTCCATTAGTGGGGAAGACGTGGGTGTGTGGGTTTTAAATCTCAGATGGGACTCAACCCCCCCAAAAAACAGAATCTGCACTTTACTGAGAAAGTGTAATCCCAAATAAAACATGTTACACATAGATATACCAAATTTTATGACATTTTGAAAGAAACTGGCTAATGGACATAAAAAGTTTCAGCTTTCAATATTTTCAAAGTGCAAAGGTCAAATAAAGGCCAAAATTTAAATCACTGCAACATATATCTTCTAAATGCCCATCAAGCATCTGAACATATATCTGAGCCTCACTAAAAACGTATCAAATTTCATTACATTTTGACTGACTGACTGACTGAGTTTGGTTTTATGCCGCTTTTAGCAATATTCCAGCAAC
>VKKT01002921.1:15181-32029 GCA_008038995.1 Haliotis laevigata | reverse complement strand
CGTCGCATCATATATAATAAAGAAGTTGTTATCCATAAATATTCTTACTTTCTTATTAGTAATTAATGGTAAATTGTAAAAACCTGTCTACGAAGGAGAGTAAAATTACAAGATTATCAGATTCGAATTAAAACTAGTAATTAGATCTAAAACAATTTAACTATAGATGACAATACAAGGTAAAATCAGGCTATATATTGCCAACAACTGAAAGTAGATCACCACACTAGGGACCATATGGGGACTTACAGTACATTTGCTTCCTGCATGGACCCTAGCTGGATTTACACCATCCCTTCAGCCGTTAGCAATTTAGCAAATCTAGTCATACATTAAAAAGACACGTATTCTACAATTAAAAACGTGGAAAGTTTTAATTTGCTTTGAATGTTTTGGGACTTACGTATCCTCTCAGGAGAACAATCATTTTACACTACTTTAACCCCCTTTGAGGATACAGCCACTCACAAACTTTCTGTAGGTGTTAAAACTCGTATGTTAACTTTTATGTCTAAATGTTTTTACAAACACTTCATCTACGTTTTCTTCAATCTTTTATTCTGTAGTAAATAATCATCATAATGAAGGTATTCACAGCTGTAGCTGGATTTTATGTACAGAGAATATATTTAATAACATTGGTTTAAGTTATGTATGGCTAGTGGGAACCGTGCCAATTTACACTTATCAGAGAGGAACACAAAGTTTGTGGTCTAAACTACCAGTTGTTCGACTTCCATTTTTGTGGAAGCTGCGATGGCTGTGTGGGTTGCACTGCTGACTATGTGTGCTGGCGATTTGGTGCCTGACTCTGAGGGTAGGACTCATGCAACAAGAGTACTAGAATCTGTACAATCACACAACTCTGAAGAAAAGCACACTTTCCCGTGAACTAGTTGTGACCTTAAATTGTTATTAATCTCAGCCCGACTAAAATGGTTACGAAGTGTTCAGGCTCAGTAACTGTGACTGATTTTGTGTACTACTTTCCAGACAACCGAAAAAAACCTCTGAAGTCAAACGTTTTTTCAAAACCTCATTTACAATCCGATGAATCGAAGGAATTTCAAAGGCAATATAATTCCATTTATGAGTCTTAAAATCTTCACAGCACAATGCACAGCTTTCCCCACACATATAGCCCATTATGCTTCCTCCATGCTGAGGTGATAACCTCATCTTGATATTTTTACTGAACTGTCGCCAGTCTCTGTTGGGGGAGCGCAAGCAAGAACAATGACATAAAAGAAAACTCGTGTCATATTGACAACGGATTCCTGTGTCTCTTCACATGAATTGTAGGAATTAGAAATGCGAAAACTTCAATTTACTCTCGCTATCTGTCTTAAAATCTTTACAGCACTATCAATTATTCCCTAATATATAATCCTTTGATGTCATCGTATAATTATACAATTGAAGATGTATTGTTTAAAGTATTTGCAGTCTAAGAGCCAAAATTCCGTTAGCTCCAAAAATAAAAGTCTTGGCCTATTGTTGATACGATAGACGCGACAACACGTATTACAATGAAATGTTTTTAGTTTTGATCCGAGTTACCTTTGTGAAAGGCTATGAATTATATTTTTAAGCTGTTGTAAAAACGTCTTTCTTCAAATGAAGAAAAATTGTTTTGATTGCAAACAATTGTCTCAAGTGTTTTCATTTAAACTAAACGCTCATTATACATGAATTATGACTGATGCAACTAATGCGTATGTACGATGAGTGAGTGAGTTATAATTAATCGTCATATCGGCAATATTTCAGCCATATCGTGTCGACAGAACCTTGTACAGCAATACAAAAGTATGAAATATATCCAAATGTTATAACATCCTGTCGTCAAGGGACAGTACATCAACTAGCACATCACGGGTTATTTAAAACGAGTTTTGGGGCATACAAAATGGTAAACTGTTAATTGACAACACAATATTAAAATGGGTCATATATCGCCAGCGAATGAAGGTAGATCACCATACCATGGACCATGGGGACATGGCCCCGAGCTGGATTTACACCATCCCTTCAGCAGCCGGCGATTGCAGTAAAATTTAGCCAAAAAATTAAAATAAGTATGTTTGTTTAAATGTAAGTAATTTAAAGTAAGTTTAAATGTACATACTGCACGATACTTTAACCCCCTTTGAGGATACAGCCACTAACAATCTCAGTTGATAATCTGAACTACCATTTATAAAATACCACTTATCTATTTACAAAACATATTGTTCTAAATTTATCTAATAATTATATTTCCTTTAAAAAACAATTATTGAATGATAATTAACATTATAAGAGATCCTTAATTGTTTTGACTTTGAAATATTTATCCCTTGTGATGGAAACATCAATACAGTCAAGCAGGACCTGCTCAACTGTGATTCTCACATCACAGGGGATACAAAACGGAGGATCTTCACCTTTCAGCAAATATTCACGAGTGTATCTACTTTGGCCAGTACGACATCATCGCATAATGATCTGGACTGACAACCAAAGTAGGTGTAACGGATGGTTGGTTTAATATCATTTAACTTATTTATACCTACTTGTGTCCCATTTTTTTGCACCAGATCACCGGTGTACGATCAAATGAGAGCTTTGTAATCGGAGCGTGGAATGAGCTGTGGTCTCACAGATTTGTTGAGTGCTGCTTGAGCAGCAAAATCGGTCATTGTGTTACCAGATATTCCAACATGGCTGGATAACCAACGGAGGACGATGTCGTATTGGCCAGTAGCAAGATCATTTACAATTCAATAATGTCTATTAAAAGTTTGCGTTTACAAGATATATTTTTAATAGCCTGAAGGCACGAAAGAGAGTCTGAAAATGTTATATATTGTTTATATGTCGGGTGTTTTTTAATATATTTACGAGTCGTTAATATGGCATTTGCTTCTGCTTTAAAAATAGAGCGGTTATCTGGTACTCTAGAAGATATTGTTCTGGATCCAATGACAGTGGCACAAGCTACTGCGCCACTACCTTAGACCCATCTGTAAATAAGGATTTGTATGTACTATATTTACTTTTTAATTGATTATACTGTTGTTCATGTTGTAATTAATTAGTTTCCAATTTTTTAAACTTTGTCAGTGTTAGGTCAACTTAGCGCCTCGCTAATTGCCAAGGAGGAGAAAAACAGAAAACGGGAAGGGGCTATATTTATTCTTAGTCCTAGAGGCGGAATAAGAGACGACTCCTTGCTGTACAGATCCTCATAAAGAGGATTAAAAACACAGTTAAATGCAAGGTTAGACTCGTTAGAATACACCTTTCGATATCTTTCAGCAGAAACTTGGCAGATTTATGAGACAGATCCCAAAGTGGTGCCTTTTGCTATTTGCAGATTTTTGCATTTATATTTTTTCCGGTTTCCATGGAAACAATTTGGACGTCTCAAAATGGAGGGGTGGGTTTTGTTTCCGGAGCACAACTTGAAATCCCGATTCTCTTTATTTTATCAAAATATTGTGCATTTTCGAATTTAAGCCCTGCGATTAAATATGGTTGAAATATTTGATCACTAGAATTGTGATTCTCCGGTAGTTTTGTTATATACTGTTAGGATAATTTTATACGGCGTTGGTTAAGAGAAGGTTAATCGGCTCCGACGTAGAGACTGTCAACAGGAGGAGTTCTGAAGGATCTACGACAAAGACTTAGACCTTGGTGGTGGACAGAATCAAGCAGCTGGAAATGTATACATTTAGCTGTAGATTTGGACAGTTTAGATCCGTTTTCAAGACACCATTTGTATGCACGTTGAACGTGTTATAGATACATTGATACCTACTAAGGGCATCATCTCACGTAGCCACCAAATTTTGAACCTGGGTCGGTCGGGAAATAGAAACTTCATAAAGACAAAATTATCTTAATGATGTTCTTGCTTGTCATTTATTGTCATCCTTATTACAATTTCTCGCGTTCTGTGGACTTGTGGAGGCGACTGGTTAAAAGATAATAATTTTATATGACGAGGCGGTACGTTTTAGGTTCGAGTCGGCGGTGTTAGAATGAAAAACAACAGTTTTTGGGAGGCGTTGGCAATAAAATTAGAAGGGTCGGTCGGGCGATGAGAAACGCAGAAAATAAAAATGCTGCCCAAATGGATTTGGGGGACATGAGAATTAGGCTTCGTTTAGAACCACGTACACGGTTTCGAAATATAGGCTTAACTCGTCATCGGGTATGGCTCTTTCGGGAAATGAGGTACTGTGAGGATTATCTTGTCGGTAACTGTAAAATGATGGCTGAGATAGTCGATATTGATGTTTGGAGCACGTTGTTGGCGACCACTGGAGATGTCATCAGGTATGGCTCTTTTGGAATGTGGGGTACTGTGTGGGTTTTCTTCTCGATGACTGTAAACTGACGGGGAAAGTAGACGATATTGTCGTTTGGAGCCAGCTGGTAGCTCAATGTGATGGGTCATTGTTGGTAGTTTGGAGACACTGATATACATTCTCTCCCCCATGTGAATCATATCTAAATGCCATACAAATACTTCACGTTGGTTGGTTGTATATAATGCTGTCATCTTAAGACCTTAGGGTACGTATGTATTCGCGTAGCAAGCCAATTTTTTCGTGCAAGCCCGATATGTTGCAAAGCTACGTATTGACGTCTTGCCCAACCTTTTTAGCAACAAACATGAGTAAGCCCAGGCTTTCATTTACAAAAGTAGCTACGCCGCTGGTATTCACACTTTCCTTCTGTGTTAGAAGGTCAAGTTGAAATTAAAGGTCGGAGAAATCTGGTGCTTGCAGACAACTATTTCCTCCCTCATTGCACGTAGAGAAAAAAGAAGCAACAGACCAAGAGGCGTCAACTTGCCACTGTTTGGCGTGTATAGTGGTACGGTAAGCAGCCTAGAAACCCAGCCATCCCGAAACGTTCCGACTAAACAAGACATCTTTCTCTATAGAGATGACTTCTGTACGTATTTGTTTAGAACAAAAGGGGTTTTGATAGATAACCCCTTGACATACTGTTCGAATAAGGGTGAGAACCAACTCAACGCGGCTCACGCAATGTGCGCACCAGTTCAATTCTTTAACCTTGCTTTTATACTGGATGATGAATGGAAATGAATAAAAAGAGCACATTATCTAGCTAACTGGCGTCCTTGCCTGTAGATTTGCCTCTGTGAATGCAGTTTCTTATTAGCGTCGATCAAGGTTGTGTTGATCCATTAAATAAAATCATTTTCTTTTCTTATGACACGGTTCCGTGGTGTCGTGGAGTGGTATGAGGGGTAAAATGGCTGAAATAGATATATGTGTGCAACGGATACCAATGGTGTCAGTATCAATTATTGTCGCGTCTCGATGGTTTCCCGACCAGACTGCCAGCATTCTCAAAATTAACATTGGCAGGACAGACGAGGAACGATTGGGGGATGAGTTCTATTCTCTAACACTCAAAAGCTAGAAACGGACTATCGCCTAATGCACGTGTTTAAACAATGGTTATGTGTAGAACAATGGCACAATTGGGTGACAGTAAACTAGCATCCAGTCTCTGACATACTCATATTTTTCACAAGAACTTTTGTTGAACTGTTTTCATTTAAAAGTGATATAAGGATCCAAAGGACTTTATATTTGCAGAGACTGCAGTAATCTAACTTGCCTTCCATGGGCTGTTCTGGGAGTGATTGTTTCAGGGTCTGTATGACCGACTGGAGGGACAGCTATCGGAATATATTGTCTCTATACCGTATTTTAACACTGTTACTTTAATAGAATACCTAAACAAAATATTCTGACTCTATCATATATCACATTAGATGTGACAATGAATGGGTTTGTATGGTGATGCATAAGGTGTAACGTCGCAGGATTAAAGTGTAACATTTTGTATATGTATTTAGCAATATATTGATCTTTAACCCAACTTTAACTCTAACAGTACCACTTATTGCATATGTAATGAAGCTTTCTTTTTTTCTTGTTTTGTTGTTGTAAATTCACAGTTTCGTGCTTCTTGGCGCCTTTTGAGAGAGCAGAATGCTCACATTTGATCACGTGTATGATTAAGATTCTACGTCTGTTAATCTAAAATCAGATGACCATTGAAATAAGATAAGGTACTCCCTTGAAAGAAATAGATGGGATCTACATTAACTGATGTCACGTCGAAGGAGCACGAAGGTTTCTTTCTCGTCTGTGACGTGACAAACGGTGACATATAGAAGTGTCCTCGTCACACCTCAGATACATGTGAAGGAGATGCTGCTGGTAGATGAGTGAGTGAGTGAATAAGAATGATATTGCGCCGTTTTAGCTTCCAGTAATATTCCAGTATCAAAGCGCGGTACACGAGGGCCTCACACATATTAGCCATGCAGGGAATCAGACCCAGGGCTTTTGGCGTGACGAATGAGCGCTTCAGCCACAAGACCATAAGGGCAGGCTACCCCCATCCCCACTTGTTTGTGGTACAACAAAAAGAAAAAAAGGTGTCAAAGAAGTAGCGTACGTAAAGACAAAGACAACGAAGCCGCGGAATATGGTCATGTATACGATTGTATTAACACTGACAGTACAATTACATCTCCACACAGGTTTAAACAATGTATTAAAATATATCACAATCAGGCATGAAAATATTACAACCTTTCGTTGTCGGCTTCAATTATATTGCAAGAATCAACCCGTGGATATTATACTAAAAAAATGGGAGATATATCTGAGTCAATCAATGTTGATATGATAATAATGAATGTTTTAAGAGTGCATAACCACTTGCACTTCCTTATGACCATAGTTGTTTGTACAGTAATCGCTCTTGAAAGATGACTGGTGCATGACGTGAAATTTGCATGCGTATGATTTTCATCGTACAAAAAAAAACTGCTAGTAACAAACACTAAAACTGTGTGATGCAAGATAATTGTCAAATTTAATGGTCTACAGTGATTTATCGACCTTCAAAATCAAGAATGACTCCCCCATGCACGTGCATCGGGCTACTGCGTTGTGCACGTTCATCCCATGTGTTGTGTTTAGGGGTGGTGATAAAGAGAAATGGTGGTGCGTTCATAAGATGTCTGTCTTTGAAAAAAAATATTAACGCTATACTTCCTATCCGAATTGAAACTTCAGTTTCCCCTACTTTTTTGAAGAGTATATAAGCCAGTCGCAAAAGACACTAAGACCTCAATCACTACATCTCTGTCGTTGATTGGTGTGTGCGTGTTCGTAAAACGTACTGACTGATGATAATAGTTGTTCACAATGGATGGTTTCTGATATTTCGGCGGGTGCGAGGTAGCCTTGTGGTTAAAGCGCTCGCTCGAGACGCCGAAGGGTTCTATTCACAACATGGGTACAATGTGTGAAGCCCATTTCTGGTGTCCCCCACTGTGAATATTTCTGCAGTTTTGCTAAAACCGGTTAAAACGCACACTCTGTTTTTTTCGTTTTTTTCCTTCGGGAGCGGGTGACTCATCGGTCTGGGGCAAGGCAATTCGCGCAAGAAAACAATAATTGTTTATATCGCTAGTTTTGTGAATACCACACGCGTGCTTCCCCCAACCTAGTGGGCGTGTTGGAACTACATTACTTCAGCATTTTCTCCCATTAACCCGACACACCGAGATTTAACTGCAACCAGATTTTACCGGTAGACCCATTCCGTATAAACGTACAGCTCAATGTTGTACAACGTCCCATACAGGGATCACTATCTTGCTTCATGCAACTTGTCAGATGAACAGAAACTGGCAGCAACATTGGCAGCCACTGACAGTTGTTATATACAGGAGTTGTTTTCCATACCACCCGTGAAGATCCGTCTTCAATAACCCATGCTTGTCGTAAGAGGCGAAAAACGGGATCGGGTGGCCAGGCTCGCTAGCATGGTTGACACATGTCATCGCATCTCAATTGTGTAGATCGATGCTCATGATGTTAATCACTAGATTGTCTGTACCAGACTCAATTATTCACAGACCACCGCCATACAGGAGTCATATTGCTGAGTGCGGCGTTAACAACAAACCAACCAACCTTGATGAGGTGCAAATATGTGTCCAAGAGCGTTCGTTCGGGGTGCCCTCGGATGGTAGTTCAGGGTGGTGGACAATAGACGGACGGAGGACACCAGCAGCCGTTTTTATTGGGGTTGGATAATAATGTTCGAAATTGTACAGGTTGATTGTAAACACGTGACAGAACGCACACCGGGACCGAGTGGCCAATATTCCCGAGGGAGAGCCGCTCTGTCACACGCACAGGCTGTGGTCGGACGGCGATTCTTCAAGGCCGTTGCCCCGACTAGCCGCACGATCCGTCCGCTTCTGTCGGTGATCTGGGCCCCTCTTTTCTCGTCTTGCCTCGTGTCCCTGACTGGTCTCCCTGATTGATCTTCCTGACTGACCATGTCAGTCAGATTTTATAAGGTTGAAGCCCGGGAAAGCCACATTCAAGAGTTGAAAATGGTGTGGCTCAAAGGGCAATGGGCATGGTTGAGTGATCGTGTGAATGTGGCTCTCCCGGCAATGCGCTATTAGCTAATCCATCTTATCGTAAATGATGTGAAATATTCATTATGTAATATCCAGAAATCCAGTTGAATTGTTCAGATCACGCAAACCAGCTGCCTCACGTAGGTACTCAAACAGTTTCTTCGATTTATGATTATACAGCCAATTATTTCTTTGAAGCATTTTAATTTATGGGAGGGTCAATTCAATGTTTTATCTTTTTCTGATAACTGTTTGAGATAAGAGCTATTGTTGCCTCAGTTATTATGTTTACACTCACGTCACAATAAATTTGATGGAAAATTCTTGTCCAAACTTCTTTGCTAATGCAATGTACCAGTCATACAAACCAAAGTAGTTTACATGAAGGCATAACATATTCAGATAATACAAAAAAAAAAATTCTTAAGAGCAAAAGCTGAAATTCCCCTATTCCATAGAGTGACCCATTAGCATGTATCATTTTATCTCAGAACATATGTTATCATTTGTTAACCAAAAACTTTAACAACACCCATCAAAAGTTAACTAAACAAACGAAGGACAAGTCACTAAAATGATTGAAATCCATTGTGATCAATGAGTGACGCTTATTTGAAAAAAACCCTGTATGGCCCCCCTTACTCATTGTGGCTTTCGCGGCACCGAGCTTTGTACTAGAAATGTGGCTTTAGCGGTAATTGATATTTTTCAAATGTGGCTTTCCCGGGCGGACACCTTTTATACACAGGGACATTACGCCACTTTGTGCAAGGTCACCGACCTATGCACACGTACATACGTAAGATCCGCCGACGTAGGGAGTTGTTAATTGACATTTACTAATATTAGAATTGTGGTTCCTGCCCGGAGGGGAGTTTATTATAAGAGTGAGTGAGTGAGTTTAGTTTTACTCCGCACTCCGCATATTACAGCTATATGGCGGCGGTCTGTAAATAATCGAGTCTGGACCAGACAATCCAGTGATCAACAGCATGCGCATCGATCTGCKTTATAAGAGGGGATACACCGAATGTTTGCTGAATACATTAAACAGACAAAGGGGATAGAATACCGGTGTACTTTGACTATATATTAAACAATTAAATGGTTTGAATATATGAAGTTTTAAAGAAACATCTTGAGAGGATGACGTTAATAGGTATAACATTGTAGTTCCTGCTGATCTGCTTCATGTGTGTGTGTGTGTGTGTGTGTGTGTGTGTGTGTGTGTGTGTTTACTGAACCACAAAAGAAACGTCGCCTTTCAAAATCAAATGCAAAATTTTGTTCTTACAAGGTGGTATTTTACTTATGATTGTACCGTTTTGTTAACATGTTTTTCAATCCAAATTGACAGTTATTACCGACATCAGTGTGGGCATGAAAGCCGATATTGTTTTTCAACGGTTGATGACTGAGTGAGAGTATGCTGAAGGCGTGGGAACTGTTTTCCAATGAGTGTTTTGTTGAAAGAGACTCTTGGGGTGGTCCAAGCATCATGGTGTGGGGTGCAATCGGTCTGGACCAGTTAGTTGACACCTTGGTGTTCCAGAATCTTGGTCCAAGATTAGGAAATGACGTCACAGCTGCTCGCTATTTTGGTCAAGTCATAAGACCCCACGTTGTACCACATTTTGGACGTTACAGAAATCACTTCTTCAAGCACGACAACGCACACTACCAGAGCAGCACTGGACTTCCTTAGACAACATGGCATCCAAACCCTACAATAGCCTGCACCCAGTCCGGATTTTCCAATAGAACACCTCTGGGACAAGATTTAAAGAAAACTGAATGACTTCCAACCAAGGCTGACAACTGCGGCACGACTTGATTAGGCATTTCGCAGAGTATGGACGCAAGGGCCTATGGCCTTCATCAACCGGCTTACTCATTCCATGTACAGACGATGCAACGCTTTCTTTGATGCCCATGGAGGCCACACACAATACTGACTTTGGGTTATCTTACTGGTACCATTGTTGGTAATTTTGCTTGTGTGAACTCTAAATGTGATTCCCAGAAATGTGTTAAGCATATTTGTCAAGTTTGAACTCAATCCTCCGTTTTGATTGTGAATTATATGTCATCTTGTGTTGAAGGGAGTTAAAATTACACGACTTTCAGTAACATCGAAGCAATCTGACAAGGCACAATGAAAGAGCTTTATCATCAGCATCTGTCAACTGTACTTTATGGTCAATGCACAAGGTGCTTAGTGACAATGCACCACACTGTTTATACCAAGAAACCTTTTGACACAATATTACAACATACACCTCAAGAGCAAAGGAATACAGCTCTCAGTTGAATTGGTCATATTTTTATTTCAGTTGAACAATTAAGTGACTATATGCATACCACACTGACTGGCGCTTAGTAAGTATTCACATAATACATCTGCATGGTGTTATTTGTTATGGCTATTGTTTGAAGACTTATGGAATTCCAAATTACACAACTGCTGTTGAGTGTCCCTGTGAATCATGTCGTCTTTAAAAATTTCGGTACAGAATCGCAACATTTCAGATATGGGTCATGGTGTTACATCTTCATTCTTATCCAAGTCTAAATTGCAACAGTTTGTTTTGAACAAGTATTACCAAGCCACAGGTTACCTTATACAAGCTGTAGCATGATTGAGTGATGGTTAAAACAACCACATTTAACAGCCGTTCAATAGTCAGTTGGATGAAACAATTCGGTATACTCTCTTTTGCCTCTTCTCAGTGTTAGACTTTTAGTATCAGCATGGTTCATCTAATGCAAAGAAATGAAACCTCTAAAGGATCTATTCCTAATTTAAGAGAATCATTTATGATCCTCGATGGTCTGATTCAACGCTGATCAAATGCACAGTGTTGTGAATTACTCTGTTGACACGAAATCCAAATCATTGGTTTGCCAACATCGTTCTTTCCCATCGTAAACTAAAATAATTATAGAACCTTCGGTTTCCTCTCGGTTTTCCTCCTTCTTGTCAGCATCTTGGAGATATTTTCAGTGCTATACTCTTGTCTGTTTGAAGAACATTGCTTCTCTTAAACATCAAAACCTCCTGTAAAACACCAAGAGTTTGATTTACAATTGTCATGGCAAACAGTTAAGGGAACGTATGGATAACAGTGAGTGAGTTTAGATTTACGCCGCACCACTCCATCTATATGGCGGCGGTCTGTAAATAATCGAGTCTGGTCCAAACAGTCCAGCCCTCAACAGCATGAGCATCGATCTACGCAATTGGGAACCGATGACATGTGTCAATCAAGTCAGCGAGCCCTGACTCGATTCCGTTAGTCGCCTCTTACGACAAGCATGGGTTACTGAAGATCAGTTCTAACCCGGATCTTCACTGGTGGTATGGATAACAACTCCTGTATATTGCATTAAGGGACCTTACCATGTGGATTCTTAAACCGTTATCAAGTTGAAGTGACTAAAACAAACTTATGGGAGGTACATATGCACTATACAAGATGCGGATTAACATTCATAATGGGTAATGAGTGAATATGGTTTTAGCAATATTCCAGCAAAATCACTGCGGGGGACACCAGAAATGGTTTCACACAATGTACCCATGTTGCGAAAAGAACCCGGATCTTCGGCGTGATAAACGATCGCTTTAACCACTAGGCTACCTTACAGCCCCACGACATTTACGACCGTGTGATGGCCTGTTCGTGATATTGCTGGAATATTGCTAAAACCATACTCACTCACTCATAGTTGTCCTAAATATGATGTTATTAGTGCCAGAGTGAATGTGATCGGTTGTACGCCACTTTGAACAATATTTCAGTTTTTTCTCGGCGTTTCTTTTTAATGACGAAGGAGCCTCAAAAGTTAAGGCTTTGGTGATACGGAATACCCTGAAAAACAGTCGGCGTGAACTGGGATTCGAACCCATGATCATAGGCGTGACGGCTGCCTTAGGAACAAACTTGAACAGCGAATTTCATGAATGTGATGTCACAGGAAGACAAATAAATAATAATAATAATATTAAGGACGACATGATTACTACAAAGCCATACAGTACATCTTCTACGAAAGTGATTTGTGTTACGAACAGAAAGCTTTGGGTTTCACATGTAGTATCTGTACGAAAACACTTATAGGAAAGTGCAGTCCCAAATTATCCTAAAGGATCTCGTAAAATTGGAACATAGACAAAATAATATTGATACATTTCACAGCTATGTAGTTTTCTATGATAATCAATAACATCACTTCATTACTTCAGATCCTAATAAACAGCAGTTCGTCAAAAACAAAAGCATTAAAGCAGAAACTCTGTAATTTAAAAAAAAAGTTAGTTCATGTCGATGTGAATGTATCATTGTCTTGGGAAAACAGAGTCTTTGAATGGCATTATTATGGCATTCATTAAGGTTGTTGTTTTTTATTTTGTTCGTTTATCATTATGGCGCCGTGAGGTTACGTGCATATTATGAAACCAGATTAACGTTGAAACAAGGGTGCATCTCACACAAGTCTCATCTCTCAGGTATAAGAATGATGTCGACACTGTTAATGTTTACATCAGCATTGTGAAGGTCATATATACCAGGTTATTGGAGACAGAGAATGCTATGTTACATCAGAACATCAGTAAGGCTTTTGCAAATCAACAAAATGAAATGAAGTAATGTAGATATATAAAAAAAGTGATGATGATGATGATGATGATGATGATGATGATGATGATGATGATGATGGTGATGGTGATGATGATGATGATGATGATGATGATGATTTGTTTCGCAATCCTGTGTCTTACCGGCGTGTCTGGCATGCGTTCAAACTTCACAGCTCTCAGGACATGAACTAGGGCTATTTTAGACTGAACCTGGGCAAGACGCATACCAATACATTTTCTCGGACCATATCCAAAAGCTAGGAAGGTAAGGGGATTGTACTTTTCATCATGCCTGAAAAAACATTGATGACAAACATACATTCAGATGGTTGACATCAATCAAATATCATATTTTAATATTTTTAAGATACAATCAACAACCCTAGGAAAAACATGTAAAATATTTTACTTACAGTTGAGGGAAATCATTTTGCTAATCTACAATAAATTTGAGTTCCTTATCCGTCTTTGTAGACTGAATGGAAACATAGTATAACGAAGACATGCAGGCCATTTTCTTTCATAATGATGGATAGTGGCATAGCTTTACTCGTTTCCTAGTACGTGGGTGTCTACCCAAGTCATGCTTGGTTTTTATAAAAATATCCTCTGTTAGGCAAGTCTGGTGGACAGCCTTACCTTTCTGGTTTAAAGGAATCAGGATCCTTGAAGAGGCGAGGGTCTCTGTGAAGAGCGAACGTTGGGATTAAGACTGTTTGACCCTTCGGGATTGTCAAACCCTTGATCTGAATTGTCTCTGACGCTCTGCGATGTAACCTTAAATAGAGTACACAGATGTAGGTTCTGACGGTGACGGTGATGCATGTACTTAACCTGAAGGAGGAGTCTCAGACGTCCGTTGCCTTGGTGATACGTGATACACTGTTTACGTCCAGGGCGCCGTTGTACAAAGCAACCTTAGCGCTACGCTATGTAATGGTATTGGAGTTACGATCACCTTAGCGCAAAGATCGCTTTGTACAACGGCATCCAGTAAGAACTTTTGGAGTTGACTATTTCAGGGCGTCCTTTCACAAAGCACTAAGGTGATCGTAAATCACTAAGGTAACCCTATTGCAATGTTAAAGAATGTGAGTTAAGGTTAACCTTAATATAAGTTCCTTCGTGAAAAGAGTCCCTGAACAGTAGTGTGTAATACAGCCACGATCTGTCAAACTCAGGCATACGGCCGTTTAATGGTGTCTGTCCCAGTCCTCCTGCAGCACCTGCCCATGTTCAGCCAAGGTGGTCTGTGGCTTATGCCACTGATGTCACAGACATGTTCAGTGGGGTGAAGGTCAGGACCCATTGCTGGCTATGATACTCTATGGATGGAGTGCAGCTGTAGGTGAGGGTGGATTCGCACTTTGTGATCACTGGCGTTGTCGAACTGGAACTCAAAACATCGACCCATATGCCTTGCAAACGGGACAACAAAAGTCCTCAGTGTGCTGACCCTATAAGGAAACCCTTCCTTTTTGCGGGTGAAGTCAAATTATTTCAACGGTATGATCAGCAGATTCAATAAGATTCACATGGAAGTAATGGTACCAATAAATTTATCGACCTTCTATGAAAAATATAGGGCACTCCACACTCCACTAGGCTGTATGACAAAACGGATGATTTCAACTTTCCAGTAGTCAACTTCCCTTTCATGTCGAGCAATTCCATCAGCTCCATCCTGTGGTGTATACATTTCACTTCGTTTGCGGTACTATCGAGCATGTTCTTTTTATCAGGATTTCAAAGGGCGTCATGTCACTCTTGCTCAGAAGCTGTTTAATCAAGGTTACAGCATTCAAGGCCTCAGTAAAACTTTCAAGAAGTAATGTGGTAGACATGTGGAAGAAATTTCCAAATTTGTTGCATCAGTGACAAAAATGATGTCCGATGCAATTCCCTATTTGGGCGTAAACCATACGTTCCCGAATTATTTCAGGTGAACAATTTACTTTGCTATGTCTATGATGGGTGCCACCTTTTCGCGAACACCTGGTATCATCACTATTTTATAGTGATTCATAATATCACATAGTAACAAAGTCATCGTATCACATGGTAACAAGCACTGGATTGTCTGGTTCAGACCCGATTTGTTTACAAACAACTTTGTACAGTTGTAGTACTGCTGAAACAAATGTCTGCTCATGATACAGTCATAATTGTACAATCGACTCGGCTTTTGGCAGAGATTTCTTATGAATGTGGAAAGGTTTTGCCTCTCTTATTTGGTATTACGATTAACGGCAATATGGGTCTCGCATAAAATATATTGCAGCTCTAAGACGTGATATTTGCGTTTGTATTTTCATGATTTCAGCAAAATAGTGGTGAAAATGTGTTTTAAGAAAATGTATTTGAATTAAAAAGTGAACGTAAGCGATGACGCCATCGGCATTCAGGCCTGATTCGATGAGAACGCCAATTCAGTGCACTGAAGAAACAAAACCTTTGTGCTGCGATTATCGTAGACTTACACGGTAATCGGTGGATACAGTCGGAGTGTCTCGGTGATGACGTTGTCCAGGTACTTCAGTTTCCCAATGTTGTCGTAGTTGGGTTCATCCTGTGGCAAAGAGGACTTTAACTGACATCGCAGATTAATCGAATATTTTATGCAAAATCTCTTTAACACACAGAAACCCCAAAGTGAATACGTAAACCTTAGAAGTTGCTTCACTAAATAACCATTACCATATTTTATTTCTATTTTTTTAGTTCTTGTTCAATTATGAAGCATTGAGTGAGTGAGCTTAGTTTTACACCTGACTCAGCAATATTCCAGCTATATGGCGGCGGTCTGTAAATAATCGAGTCTGGACCAGACAATCAAGTGATAAACAGCATGAGCATCGAGCTACGCAGTTAGGATACGATGACATGTGTCAATCTAGTCAGCCAGCCTGACCGCTCGATCCCGTTAGTCGCCTATCACGACAAGTATGGGTTACTGAAGGTCAATTCTAACCCGGATCTTCACGGGTCTTATGAACCATTGAGAAATAAAAGTCGTTACGTTCAAACAAAGTGTTCTGTTTTTGCCAAGGTATTAATAACTATCTTTGAGTCTAATTTCCAACATGCGCTGTTAGAATTTCTCAGAACCCTGCCGTCCTATAATGATGTTAGAAATATACTCATATTCGGGGGAAATTTCTACCATGGCTATATAATGTACAACATAGTAAGCAAATATGGTTATCACTTTTAAACTCAACAGATATACTAAGCAGCAAAAGAAACGTCAGTTTGGACTTTTCCTTCGCAGAAACGGATAACTGAAAAAACTCATTTAATATTTTGATTGTATATTTTTGACAACATCTCCAACTTTACCTTAGCAAAGACATTCCTTCCGAAACTCAGAATGGAACCATGGAAATGGTCTCAAAAGCGCAACCTGACCTCGGAGATGGTACGGTGTTCTCCATATTTTTCATGCAACTCATGCTTTACGTGCTGTTCACAAGGACCAGCTCTATACAATGGACCCCCAAACCTGGTTGAAACATTCACATTACAACGTCAGCTGGATGAAGCGACTCACGCCAACTCAGAGGAACCAGGCACTAGGAGACTTGAAGCTGGCCGCACTGCACAAACCGTTGCCAATCACTTCCGGGTCAGCGTTCGGACCATCTACAGACTGCAGCAATGCTTCCGGGCCACCAACACCACAAATGATCGTCCCCGTACTGGCAGACCAAGGGTGACCACA
>VKKT01002920.1:93434-108974 GCA_008038995.1 Haliotis laevigata | reverse complement strand
CGAGCCGACCAGTCCTTGTTGTACCCATTAATGCCGAGCGCCAGGCAGACACCAACAAGTACTATATTTTAACGTCTTTAGGTATGACGCGGTCGGGGATCGAACCCGCAACCTTCCGCACTCCGGCCGGACGCTCTAACCACTACACCACGGAGGCGGTCGTTTGTTGATAAGATTTGTAAATAGAATATGTAAACGCCACAGACAACCGGTCTCGATTATTTGCTTAAACATATTCCCTGGGACGTAAAGGGCAAAGAAACCACGCACAGGTATGTATGGTTGTATTTGTGTAACTTATCAACATTCTATGGTTACAGATATGGACATGTACGCGACGAGATGTACACAAAAGGTTCCACAGGGGTATACTGTCACTGATGTAATATTGTGAATAGAAGTAAACTATGATTGTGTCACACATTCAAACAGATCTTATAAATACAATATGAATGTATTTGACATGTAGAATATGTTCACCCAAGAGGTACATATATAGAACGTCATACTAGTACATTTGGATGTTTTGTATTGAACTCGAAGATGTCATGGGAGCAGGGACATAACGAGATCGAAGAACTCTTCGAGTTCAATACAAACGTCATCCCTATTGCACCCCTGTATAACTATCCTAAGTTTACACGGGTGTATAATAAAGAATAATATTGTGCTTGCTACGAGTGAGTGTGTGTGTGAGTTTAGTTTTACTCCGCACTCAGCGATATTCCAGCTATATGGCGGCGKYGTGTAAATAATCGAGTCTGGGCCAGACAATCCAGTGATCAACAGCTTGAGCATCGATTTACGCAATTGGGATGCGAATACACGTGTCAACCAAGCGCCGATAGTAGCCTCTTACGACAAGCATGGATTTTTAAAGATCAATTCTAACCCGGATCTTCATTGCTTCTATATTCCCGATGGAATTGATCGTTATGTTCCTTGTGACATTATGTATATTGTAAGATCTGGCTTAAATGAATTGGGTTATCATGTTCCTCGACGACGGAGTGGTTCGTGGCTCATCCCTTCACTCACATGTTGCCCTTTCAAGACTCGATCATTTACAGACCAGCGTAATATGGCGAACATAGTAGTGACTGCTGCTTTAAACTCTGTTTTGTCATTCACTCACTCTTGCACATTTTCAAATAAAGCAAAATATCGGATACCGACAGACCTATAAAACGTAGTATCACCTTACTGTTTATGACAAACGTGCAATAGTCTTCAATCCAAACCTGATCAGGAATGCTTGGAGCTATGTGTCCCACATTACATGGGTATAACAAATACTATTGGTTTTGTACAATGATACTCTTGCTTGACGTGAACAGCTCCGTCAGCAAATAACTTTCTGAAAACACCTCTTGCCAGCTCATCATGTATCATCGGTCTTAACGTACTGACCATTGTGGGACTGACAAAAGCATTGCATTATTGATTACCGTGTGTGTTAAAGTATCATTCTCACTGACCTTATCAGGCTTAACTGAAGGAGGTGATACTAATTTGCCCAGGTGTTGGGTTCGACTTGATTCCTTTCAGGTCTTGTTGCGCCTTGTCATAATATATGTCCTCGTGTATATGACCTCGGAAGTCTGATGTTCTTGGTTAATATATTATCTCTACCTCGCTTTGGCCTTTCAACGTGTTCATACGTATAAAACACTCGTATGTCTCCGCTTTCACAAGAATTGACATAGTGTGAGCCTTTCCAGACGGACTTCCTTAGAACATTAATACAAGACTGCACATTTGATTTAACCCATTTTGCCTCATCTATATGTTGCTGTTTTTCTCTGACCAATACAATGCGGTTTTATTAATCATCGGAGTAATATTTTATTGGTATTATGCGGAGCTATGTCAATCTATCATTTATTCGTCCTTCAGTAATTAGAAATAGGCCTCGTTCAATAAGTGATGATGTGATAATCGCCATTTATCACAGCCATCAAGCTTCCACTGATTGATGTACACATGGAGTCACACCATTTAGGGCATTGCGTGTATTCAATTGGAATGTTACTATACAGTGCATTTCGTACTCGGGCTCGTATATAATCCATTTTATGATATCTAAATATTGAGAGAGCCTCGAAAGAGTGAGAGTCTAGATTATGAATGCTGCACTACTTTGAAGAGAATTATTTGCTCCGGAAGGTACTGGCAGAAAATGTTTGAAAGATAATAGATGATGAGAATACGAATTTAACTATATTGGTTGAACACATAACTACAACATCAACAACACAGAAACCCTGATGCCTTCAATAAAATTATGAGCATTTTGTGAACATGTACTGTTGTACAAAACTGATAACAAATAACTATAAACATCACGAATGGATGAATTTTCTGTACCGTAGGATATTAGGGCAAAAAGGCTGAACCTATCAAATTTTCGTACGTTTGGCACTCCAAATGCCAGAAAAACATAGGTTTGGTCATTTGAATTCGTATTCGGGAAATTTAATTTAATTCTCAGCAGTATGTAAGAAAATGCAGATGGAAGTGGAGATCTGGCGGATGGTGTTCATAAGAAATATAGTTTCACTGTCCGAGCGACATGTACAAATCATTACCATTTGTTCCGATGTTACATTTAAAGCAAGGGTTCGGCCGAGAAAGCCGAGGTATGTAACGACGACCTAACAGTAAGGAAAAAAATTCGGATACTGAAACGAACAATTCTTCCTTATGCATAGCTGCATCACAATTTGTCTTTGCAATAGAACGTAATATCATCCTGTCTGCAGTCATTGCCAGATGTTACACAGTTTCGCTTTTGCCGGGTGAACTGAGAAAAAATATAGATATCAAGTCATAACATTATCGTTAACCAAAAATTTCATAATATGATACTAGATACGTCATTGGTTTGCTCCATTTCGAGATGAAACATATGAATTAGACACTGTTGAAATAGAACACATCTCATGACAAATGTATCACATCTCATGATCTTAGTTTCTATAACACCTAGCTGGTTTTCAGTAATGGTAGCTGACGAACAAGATATTTGCTTCGCAACATCACGCCAAATCCATAACCTTGACCAAACAAAGATAAACGATGAAATGAACATTTTCCCCTGATGTAAGAACACGAACCGCTAAATTTTTCTGCTCATCTGAGAATACTTACAGTGAAATTAGGTTGCATTTATGGTACAAATTACTGCATCATAAAACAAGTAATTTGCTGTACAAGATAAGGCAATTACACGTAAATTCAGTTTTTGACGTCAAACAGAGTACCTGGATCTCCTTTTAACCATTAAATTACAATGATATCATCCAAACATAATATACACCACAGAGATAAATGAATTATGTGTGGCAAATTTGATTACCATTACATATGTTCGAAATCAGTTTTGTGACCCCTCTTTGTACCACAGTTTTCGTATATTTTGGAACTGCATATGATGTGTCATTAATTGCAATAGATTGATCATTCATTAATATTGTTAGGGTTAAAAATAGACCAAACTATTTCAATAAACACCAGAAATCTCTATCAAAAGCAGGGTGCGTTTACGATTACGAATACAGTAAGAACATATGTTCATGAGTTTCTATCAAACAGTGATGATACCTGGTATCAATAATTATTACCTGTGATGAATATGTGGTGTGTACACCGGGAGGCTTCTCAGGCTAGATTATCACACACCGTATGCGAATATACGACTGATATTCAATTACTTGTGGCACGATTTAACACCACGTACAGTGTAGGTTTTATGCACTGATAATTGCTACCGTTCCGTTGCGATTAAAGAGTTTCTGAGGTATACGCTGCTTTATTTATAAGCATCGGATTCTCTGTGCTTCTATACAGCAGGCATAAATCAAACTCATCTGCCTGGATTTTCCGGCCCATCGATCACTTGATTGAAATGTTTGTTTACACCCCGCCGCTGCATGAGAAGAGTACTGCTGTGCGGTGTCAGGAAACGACACTTCAATTTTCAGGCAAATTTTGTGAATGGCGGTTACTACCGGTAGGGCTGGACATGCTTACTCTTTTCGCGAACATCTGGTGTCTTCACTGATTTTCATATACTTTTCACAACTCTTGTTCACTTTACTCCAGACAGAATTTGTTTGTGAGAATATCCAAGACTGGGTATTCTTTTGCACTATATTCTCTATTTAGGAAAGATGGCAGTACCAAAATCCATTTTAAGTCACAAAATTATTTTCTCCTCTAATTGGACAATGTGCTGCATGCTTTAACATGTTTTAGCCTGTAATAATGAGTATCTATTTATTAAAATAGTGGTGGAGAAACGAATAATTGGGTTTCATAAATGAATGTGTTGTTGAAGTCAATACAGCCGGTTCTGATTTGGTACCTTTGATATAGAAGTAAGAAAACTGACACAACCGAGCACATTTATAAATTATTCAGAGAGTTAGGACGGTACCTACATCCAATGTGAAGCCCATGATGCAGACATAATTCATTGAGCAGATTGAGATGCCGCTCATCTACCACGAAAGGACTTCATCATCTTGAGGGCACTGGTGAGTTCTGGTTCTGCGTCTGTCAGGACTAATTTTCAGAACCCATGTTCCAATTCATATCCTGCAGTCGGGATGGGTTGAGTATCAATAGCGATGAGAAATGATATATACTTGGGACGAATTTGAAAGATCTATTGCCTTGGCATTTTAGGCTTAATTACATTTTCTCCCATCTTGAACCCAACTGGCAGAAAATTTGTTCACTGGATGGATGACAATGAGGCGAGATAAAGAAAAGTGAAGCGTTTTCTAAAATATGTCAATACCTTTATCAGTCCGATTGCTGCAAATCTTCCTCTATGGCGATTGAATTTCGAAAGGATTAAATAAATGCAAGTAAATATACTTTTGCCACTGCAGCTGTATTTGTGCAGTTCAATTTTTCATACGATGAATCAAATTCAATCTTCATTATTTATCATGCACACAATGGTCCTGCTTATTTTGTTTTCAAATGCTTGGATTAGGAAGAGAGGATATGGGTTATCAAGTCGCCTGAGGAACATTTATTTACTGGGCAGAGATGCATCCTGTTTCAATATACAATGATGATAGATTTCTGAGAATCGGCCCGTGCTCTTCGTTTTAGGGGCACAGCGGACCAATCGTCTCAGGTGTCATGCTTCCCTGTCTGGAGTCTCTTCTCTTAGGAACTCAAGGATAATAAGTTCGATGTGGTCATTTCTAGGTTTCTGAGCTCCTAGATCATGTGAATGGTTCAAGTGATGAACGTATATTTTCAGCGCCACTGATGGCTGACCTCGGACAAACTGTCACCCCGTGAAATACCTTAAATAATGTTCACCTACCCCGGGATAAGATGACAAAAAGATTTGAACATTTCACTTGTAAAGATACAAGCGACAATACCATTACTATGACCAAAATAATACTCTGTCATTATCAGTGCCCTACGTACGATTTGACAATCATCGATATTTATTTATGCATGACTTTAAATAGTGATGCTACCAGGCATTTCCTTACCCAAGAGGGCACGTCCTATCTCACCGTTTAAACCATGCTTTACACAAATGTTCACCTGAACAATCTCGGGAACATATGGTACAAGGCATAAGAGCGAATTATTGAGTGAGTGAGCGAGTTTAGTTTTACGCCGCTTTTAGCAATGTTCCAGCAATATTCACGTATTGTACCTAAATGGGGAACGGAACCCTGGTCTTCGCGTGACGAGCGAATGCTTTAACAAAAAGGATTCCCTTTCTACATTAAGCAGACTTTCCGTGACATAAATGAGACAATATTTACTGAAATACTCTGAAATATTGTATTATTTTATCAATGTAAATGTTAAAATTAGCCCTGAAACAGTTGTTTAGATACGTTTTGTCTCAGAAGTTACAAAAAAACATTGAGATTTTACTTGATATTGCTGAACGCAGCATAAAATCCACTGCACTCAGTATACAAACGCCATGACATTCAGGCTCCATGTGGATGAAAATACATAGGCAGTCCAAAGCGACATCTTCAAGAATCTACAGCCATAGTCGTTCATTGCAGTAAAACAATGAGAATACACCAGGTGCTCACGAAACAGTGACATCCATTCTGAGTGAACATCAAAGACACAGACGATTTGACCCCAGAACATATTCTGTGGTGAATTGGTCAAGGAAATAGAAGGACGACATTTTCAAAGCGCAGCGAGTCTTTACGACGTTAAATGGGCAGACGTATTCCTTGTTCTTGGGTGATAAAAGGCATTTCGAGATCAATGAGTCTTTTGAAATATTTGGAAAGTTGGAGACTTTCAATGCCGATAAAACCAACCATGCTATGTAAGATATGGGAAGGTCTCAGCTTGGCAAAAAAGTCCAAGAAAGTCGTTCGAAATTAAACTGAAGCTGCAGACGTGTTGATACCTAGTTACACTCACACCATACACTATTTTGGTATGTTCCTTCCTATGGCAGATGTGCAAACAGACAGATGATGGGAGTCCAACTCGTTCGACTTTACTTATTTCAAGGCTGCGGTGATAGTCTGCAAATAAGACAGCAGTTTAGGTTTTTTATTCAAGTCACTTGAGTGCTTCATCTCGGGAGATTGATGATACTAGGGGCCAGTTTACATCTGACGTAAAGCTGTTACTATTTCACTTCACTGTTTAGCTTCAATCAGTTTCCCTTTCTGTTCCTAATGAGCAATGATTACATGTAATTCAGTGGGTTCTAGTACGAATATTGACTCACAAGTAACATACATTCAACCCGAAATAGAGTGTAGTTAGAGTTGCTTGGATGATGGAACAGGTCATATGATATTTGCTGTAGTTCTTGCGTAGGAAAGACCTTTTCGCTTTGATCGTTGAAACCATTTTCCAAATGTTGTCACATGCGGTTGCAGGAAGTCAAATTCAACAAATACTCTGTAAAAACGAATTCGAAGACACCAGAACGAAAGGTCCTACGAGTATAAAAGAAACTGAATTAATTGATAAATTGTGATATGCATTGTAAGTAGAATATGAATTTTAATTTGTAAGAATAATTTAATGACTTTGACTGTTAGTGGCATTACCTTTAAAGGGAGTTAAAGTAGCGTAAAATTATTGTCCCCGTGAGAAGGTATGTATTTTTCATACCAAGTGTTTTCAATAGTAGAATATGTGTTATTTTAATGTATGGTTAATTGACTACAATCGCCATTGGCTGAAGGGATGATGTAAATCCAGCTAGGGTCYATGCAGGTAGTAAAGGTACTGTAAGTCCCCATGKTCCCTAGTATGGTGCTCCACCTTCAGTTGTTGACGATATATAGCCCGTGTTTCATATTGTATTGTTTTTCCTAGGAAAGATATTTTAGATTTGCATACTACCAGAATAGCAACATTAATGTATCGAATAATTACATTTAAAAAATCAAGGTGTTGTTATGTTCTCAGTGTCCTTCTAAGACCCATTTCTAAAACATGCCAAATATCACTGACTTTACCGGCATTACCACTGTTCTCATGCTTAACATTGCTATTGTTTGGTATGCAAAGCTGGTATTTGTTTATGTTTTTTAGAAACGGTGGAAAACAAGAACAGAATGAAAACTGGACTATACAGGACTGCCTATCGAAACCGTAACCTATTACAGATACCTTGGACTTATCTTCTCATCACGACTAGCATGTGACACTGTCGCACAGCAAGCTAGTGAGGCATGCTTCGCAATATACAGATTCCTACAGAAAAAAATTAGAAATAACGTTTCAACTGCATGTACGATATTCGACACTATTGTTTTACCAATACTTCTCTACGGAGAAGTAGTGTGGGGATGCAAGTATTGAGCTACAAATGAAAAAGTTCAGACAAACTACTTTAAAAACCTTCTCAAAGTTGGAAAATTTGCTTCAAACAAAGTAATTCTAGGTTACACTGGAAGAAATTTCATTTTCATATCGATACGTAAAGGCCATCAAGTACTGGATAAAAGTTCTACGAATGACAACCGATCGCCACGCACGCCATTTTTACCGAATGCTTAAATCACTCGATTATGTAGGAAAAAGAACGTGACTTCTTATATTCGAGAAACATTGTTCAACATAGAATTCTTGCATGTACATGGACCGCAGAGGATGTCGAAGATGTAAAGAATTTCTTAGTAAGTTTAATACAGCGCCTCAAAGATATATCACTCGAAAATTTGCATTATGAGGTCCATCCTGCACGTGCTAGAACTGCCACGGTCTTCTTCACAGCTCATTGGCCAACTTTCCAAAGCCCAAGTAGAGTAGTTGAGTTGCTGAGTACAAGAAAGAGGACTCTTGACCATCACTTCATGTCACTTTACATTTTAACAGCCTCTTCTGGCCACTCTTTGTGACCTTGATCTATAGCCTGTATTTATATTGTAATGTCCACAAATAGTACATACTTTTAAGTGTCTCACTAGTTTTAAATCTCTAACTGTGATATTCTAGTTCTTTTACTGTCCTTCGCATACAGAGTTTAAGATATAACATTATGAATTATTTAAATTTGACACGATATGGCTGAAATATTGGCAAAGTGACTATAAATGACTAAGAGTTACCGTTTGTGAGTGAGTGAGTGAGTGAATATGCTTTCAAGCCGTTTTAGCAAATTCTAACATTGCAATAGCACACCAGGAATGGGCTTACAACAATATACTCATATGGGGATAGAATTCAGGCCTTCGAGAACACTCTATTGCCGCTAGATTACCCCGCCTCAAGACTTTGTTCCTATCAAGGTGGTCAATACTGCTGACTCCATATACAAACTGTATTTGCAAGATGGAGGTTGATCGGTTAGTGGTTGCAGTAGTTAGGGTTATCCAGTAAATGCCTGTGCTGATATATTTATGCCCATGAAAGAGTCGCTTCTTTCTGTTGGCTTTTCCAAACCGTAAGATCATTAGGATCTACTTAAGGATATCAATAGGATAACTTACGTCACATAAACGTGCATTTAGCGCAACAAGATCGCGTCATAACAACAATCATCCAAAAACAAATAAGGGTTTCGTGACATAGGTGGACACTGAAGCATTAGTGGTCGTATTAGTTTGAAACGTTCAAGAACGATCAACCTCTTAGACAACTAATTACAGCAGAATTGCTTCCTGAAGATCACGAAATAGCTTCACTTTGGCTAAGGGACAATCAATACGAAATGGCTAAATAGTATTCAATACTAACAACACAGTACGTCAGTACATGCTTGGTACGTAATTAGGCTTGGTTCGCAGACATCGATACCAATGAGGTAGTACTAGACCAATTATTAAACAAAGGACACGAGATTAGTGATTTGGACGGTGTCTGTATTCGTCCATAATTACGTTTGCTGAAATAGAAGATTGGATAGTTTGCTGGACGTCCTTGTTCGTCGATTTGGTCTATTTCACCATAACGACTGATTTCAAAAACAGATAATGCGTGATGATGACTGATGTAAAGCATCCTTGATAGCTGGAGAACAAGAGTAGATATATCTGTACACAAACCTAACAGTAGCCTGTAAAAGCTGAATCTGCATACTATACGTGGCAGTGCTCTCATTTCACAAGCTCACGAAGGATATTGAAAGAGGTTGTAGACATGGTAGTGTCAAATTACAATTCTACCATGACTACGTGAAATACTCAAATTGAATTGGACAATCAATAAAATTAGACACAATCAATCCTGGATTGAAACTGTGTCTGATTTCATGACCTCTTCACTGCGTACGTATACAACACTGCTGCACTACTTCAGCTTGACCACCAACATGTCTAATATGAACTCGAATTGTAAACTCGAAAAGTACAATTATATGATATATCCTCGACAATTATTAGGGAACATCACTACCACATTACCTTGTATTATAAAAATATTCAAACTCAATTACAATGCACAGCCCCAAACATATCTAACTCATAAATCAGAAAGCCTTGTTAAAAAACATCCCTATTTATACACAATTTGCAACAAAACGTTAGTAAACATATGCCTACCTGGTAAATGGTATATTTGTTTCCGTTTAGAATGGGAAATTCGCAAGATAACGCTCAGGCGAAACACCAAATTTTATGCCACTCTAACTCCATCATGTCCCGTTGCATCGTTAAAAAAATACATGCCAAAACTTGAACCACCAGAATTCTGATCTCGGTCAGCTTCCCGCAAGGCTGTCACTGCTGGTGATCTATGTTATACCTAGCACTTTACATATATCACCATACAAAGCTTATATGACGCTTATAATACCATGAAGAACTGCAGTAGATATGTATCCTATATCAGTATATAAATGTAGACACACGCCTTATAGAACACATGTATTACCATACAACATAAGTACACATTTGAAACCACATTTTACTTGTAGTACACATCAATTACCACACATAACATTGTTCACATCCATTGCTAACATTCTGGCTACACAACTACAACCATCCAAAACTTGACATGGATTACCTTACATAATGCTGTACACATCTAGCGCCACACATTAGTTATAGTACAAGTAAAACCATACGTTGCTCATTGTACCCATTACCGTAAATAAATCCTGTGCACATCCATTTCAAAAGGCCACATTAGTTAAAAACATATGATACATGCTCCGTGCTTGACCGTTAACAAGACTATTGACTATAACGTCTACATTGAACTACATTGAGTATAGGGAGTTCAGTATTGTGATTAATGAACTTACATACGAACACTCTGATGCTACAGAAAACATGTGTCAAGTTCTCCCAATTCTATGTCACTGTACAAATATACAAGACAGAAGATTCTCTGAGTTATGAAGAATATACCAGGGAGTTGAACGGTGAGGGAAGGGTCACACCTCCAAGTAAGGTCACCGGCTCGATATGAACAATCACTCACTATAACAGGATGAGGAGACAAATCAATGAATCTCAATTACTCTCACAAATTGATGGTAACAGGTGAAATCCAAGAAACGTCCCTTGTCCCTGGGTGCCAGTTTTATCTGTTCAAAGTAATGTCCGGGATTTGATAGTGAGACTCTGTCTAACAGTGGCTGCATTGCTAGCTTAGTTGGGATTTAATGGATCGTTGATGGTAAAACAATGGCTATTCAAGAGATTAGAATGTTTCAAATGAATAATTACATCAGAAAATATTGCTTTGGTATTATAAAATGGTTTTAATCTCTTTGAACAAATATTGATTTGGAGAATAATCTGAAAGTCCTCTTTCATTAACTTTATCCTTCAAATAGGACAGGAGAGGTCACACACTTCAAATGCAGGGAGAGAAACTATGAAGCCGCCAGGACGCTGATTGTCAGAGATATTTATGTACATTAACCACCCGAACAGTTTTGCCAAGCAATTCTTGATATAAAATGCCAGACGGCAAATAATCTCACCGAAATGATGTTTAAAACATTGACAAAATGATTTATTGCTGATTGCGTTGACTAACGTGTTTAAAGGTAGCTATCGAGAAGACATTCCATTTTCACAAAAGGGCTTTTCTTGCTATTTGTAGTATCACCGTTTCTTGCTTTTAACACATAAAGGGAATTCCAGGCACATGTAGGTCACGTGATAATCCTTTTGGTGTGGATCGATGGCTCCCTTGGTATCCACCATGAAGTTCCAATGTTCTTTCAAATGGTCATAGTCACCGTGAACCAAACCACACTCATACATAGATATGATGCCGGCGAGTTGTAGATAAGGTCATCACAGATCGTTCAGTTTCTCCAGTGGTTTCTTCAAACATCTTCCCTAGAAGGCTGGTACAATTCACGGACAAAACCGTCTACTGTATCGAAATGTCTCAGCTTCTGTTCGTCACCATCACATTGAAATTCCAATGATGACATGTTATCTTGTTCCCATACTCCGTCAAATGTTTCATGCCTCCCCTTGCATTAAACATCGTCTATTCTTGTTGACAGAACTGGCATCAAAGATGGACTTGTACAGCATAAGGAAACGCATTTATTGAGCCAAAGTAAGACTTTATATGTGAATACATATTGACATCCAAGCATTATGTGGATGAGACATGTCTCGAAGGTCCAATTTCACCATATATACGATCATTGAATGCTGGTTCATTCGTCAAAGTAGGACTTTATTGTTGCCACTGGATGTCCTCCAAGCTGACCTGTTTAACTAAATCAGTTAAGTCAAAGAAAACGCACAGGACCATATTCCACTTCAGATTCAGGAGCATATGTGGACTAATGCTATCATTTGGGCATGATAGGCTCATCTTTTCGAAAACATATCATCCAATCAGCATTTGAAATCCACGAAAGGCATGCTTACCTTTTGATTTGTGGTGATCGTTGTTACAGTTACATATTTATCTTCAGACGTTGAAGACAATTTGTCAGAAATGATTGTAAAAGTCGTTCTCAGAAAACCATCAGTGAAACTTTGGACTTCCTCCTTCATAGCATTTAAATTGACTGGTTGATTCCTAATATCTTCGCTAAAGCTAAAGCTACAGCTCAGAACTCGGACTAGGTGAAACGTTATTTTCTCTGTATCGTCAACTGTATTCCTCCAGTGACGTTGCTGATATCACTATCGATCTACGAATATAAAGTTAAAGTTCAATGAAATTCATTTTATCAGTGTCAATGGAAGCGATGAATCCATCCTGTTCCTGAGTCAAGTACCCTTCCGTTGTTTCAGACTAATGAGTCAAACATAGAGCTGAACATTCTCAAACAAACATATATGTGACTAATTAAAATTACTAGGATTAACATTGCATGTCTAAACCGATGCAATCGATATAACCTTTCACATTAGTGAGTGAATGAGTATAGTTTTACGCCACTTTTAGCAATATTCCAGCAATATCACGGAGGGGACACCAGAAATGGGCTTCACATATTGTACCCATGTGGGGAATCAGACCCGGGTCTTCGGCGTGACGAGGCAACGCTTTAACCACTAGGCTACCCCCACCGCCCCCCTTTCACATTAACTAGCAAATCCGATAACAATCGTGAACGATCAAGCTCACCCTGCTTACGAAAATTTATCGTCAAAGCAGTTTCTTTGTTGCTTTAAATCCCTGTAAATTGCACTGGATACTTGTTATAATATTTTTGCTTACTTTACAGAAGATGTGATTTGGCCGGCTGTTTGGCGCTTCCCGACGTTCCTTTAAAACCGTAGGTGAGAAGCAATGGCATTCTGTCATTCTCATCATATCTAATCAATGCCACTGTTACATCATGAAAGACGCCCTCGTCGAACTTTCTGAGGCTTGATTAGACTTTTGTTGATTTTCCTTTTGGGAAGAGCCGTGGCTATTTCCTCACAGCGTTGACTTGAAATATGTGGTAAATAGGGCTTAGGCTTTCTTTTCATGTTGGCTGAATGAATATCTATCTATAAGAGAAGAGGATCGTCATATAATTTACCTTGGGGTTTAGCTGTGTTGGTGGGACTGGGGGTGGAGAGGCGTGGAAACTGTTATATTACAGCTGTATCGCGCCAGCCTATACTTTAATTCACTAAGCAAGAGGTGGATAGTGTCAGCAAACATCTCTGCTGTCGGTCCACCAATGCTGTCTGGTCACTTGTTGTAAGCATCCTTTCCAGTATTAATTTTCAAGTGATTAATTTGAATTATATCATGTTAACATTTGATATTTTATGGTATTTCACCCGTGGTTTTCGGGTAAAAATATATGCTTGATATGATAGTCGACAAAAAGAGCGTCAGGTTCTTAGATTTAGATGAAGCATCTCATCGCATCCATATAGAGTGGGTACATTATCACAATGTCAATCAGTGGTCATCACTCGATTTTGATATTTATCCTCATATGGCTGGAGCACACCCAAACAGACAAGCATCCTATGGTTTGATGAATTTAACGCCTTTTTGGAGTTATTTGAGCACAGAAGTGCTCGGGTACGGCCGTAACAATCAGACTAAATATTTCCTATGTTTAAAAAGTGCATTTCAACTACATACACATCCTGGCAGTATATTTCTAATGATGAAAATATATAATGTTGTCAAGCATCACGAACAGAAAGGGTCAACTCCAAAATCTATCCGTGTGGACATATTGTCATCTCCTGGGGTGGCCCGTATTCAGGAAGCCCAAAAGTAATATCTCTGGTGGACTACTTCCAAACCTCACCACTGATGATCAATATATTGCTAATCTGCAGAGCCCAAACTAAATCTTACAACTCGCTTGTTCCAGGATGACAATACGCCTGACCACAAATCTGTTGTCACCATGTCGTCACTGCATGCCTATGGACATAATACAACGCATTCGCCAGACGCACACGTGAGATTTAAAATCTTCTTGTAAGAAATACAACGTCTTAACACGTCAAATGCCATGTACAATAACAACATCATTGCTTCTGTGGTCCTTTACCAGGAGGAGGTTGATATGATTTAATATAAACTGGGTATTCATTTCATTTCATAGATTTTAATTCCTGAAGAAACTTGAAAACAATTAGACTGTGATAAATTCCTTACCTGTGTAAGCTTAACGTAGGTTTCTGCATTTAATTTGTGTTACAAAATCCTTTTATGGCGGAATAAATGTGAAGTGTTATATCTAAATTAATAAACTACATTTGGAAAGGTCTTTGACACTGAAGTCATAAAAGTTCTTGCACTTTTTTCATCGTATTTGTTGCCATTTTTACTGTCGAGAGTTTCGTCTTAGACCTTGGTGTAAAAATCCTCTGTCTCTTATGTCTGTGTCATTTCATAACTCTACCAAAGTCTTCTGGAGCCATGAAACTGTCTCAGACATGATGAGAAATCAAATTTGTTGCTTGTGCAGCCAGAACATAGTACCACTTCTAGAAAATCTACTACAGGTCTTAAATCCATTCATGCAGTTTGTAATCAGAAAAGAAAGAAACTACATTAGGCATATAGGACATGACGAAAGTTCACTGAAATTCTTTTAGTACTTTTTATATTGTTCAACGGCGTGCTCATGGTGCTATATATGACTAGGCAGCTGATTGAGGATATGGTTCTATCTGGTTTAAGTGAGACAGAGTAAGATACGTCATCCACATAACTTCAGTTTACGTTTGGCAGCACATTTCTAAAGAAAGTTTTGCAATTGTCATGCCCTCAAGTATCAGAGAGAGGGAATCAGAGGCTTGTGAAGGGCCATTCAAAACCGTACGTCTGTGAATCATGTACACATATTTACCTATCTGCACTGAGTAATATTCCAGCTGTATTACTATGACACGAAAGCAAACAAGTAATCAAGCCTGACCACCGATCAAGTAACTTGCCTCTTACTAGGTTAAGAAGGACCTATTCTAACCCAGAATTCCTGCAGGCTAAATGGAAATGAGATTATGGCACTCGCATTAACATATTCTACCCTACTACCGGTACCCGTCACAGACACATGCAAAAACAAGGCAAGCGTTCACGTGAAAACAGGAAATACTTTGGTACACACTGAATTCTGAAAGTCTGTTGAAAAGACATGTGAGGAAGAGAAGTGTGACAGTC
>VKKT01002920.1:3796-23160 GCA_008038995.1 Haliotis laevigata | reverse complement strand
CGCCGCCATATAGCTGGAATATTGCTGAGTGCGGCGTAAAACTAAACTCACTCACTCCAAGAAACGCAAAACACTTAAACACATTACGACAACTATCGAGAATGCAACCCGTATGGCAAGATAACTTATGCCATTGAATTAGAAAATGTAAGTAATCATTGTTCTAGTTTAAAAATTGCTGACACTTTTTGAGTTGAGTTGAAGTTTAACGTCGCATCGGCTTTGTTGCAGCCATATAGCAGCAAGACCAAGTCTACACACATACACATTTTACCGAACAAATCGGCCTTAGGACCTTCACGCAAAGGTCAAGGAACATCGAGTGACAAAATCACCAGTTGATAGTGATTCATAGTTATTATGATATTGTCGCAATAGTCAAATTGTTTGAGAAAATATGTTTTAGTAAATATTTTGTAGAGTTGTTGAATTTTGTTTTCAAGATCGTCACTTGACATATAATCTTGTTTCTCTTTTTACAGTTGGAACATGGTGGCCTACATATGATAGAATATTGACCAGACTATACCCGGGTGTACCAGGTCCTGCAATAAAACAAACACCTCATGTCCAGCACAGTTGCTGGGGACCTGTTCTGATCTCCATTGGTTAATATTGGATAATGTGATATTTATGTTATAAGAATGATCACGTACCAGTGTTAGTTACAGAGGTGATGGCTGCTGATGATGTTAAGGAAAGGTCCTCTGCGAATCTCTTTCTCTTTTCATGAGAACCCAATTCAGAGAATATAGATGATCAACTCAAATTGCATCAGGATGTAAATGATCCACTTATAAAGCAATCACGTCCACGATAAAGGCAATCTGTAGATGGTCAATGGAATAATTATCCTGACTACATATAGTCAACAGGGTCACAAGTACAACTCAGTAAATTAAAACGGTCAATGCACCTATCAGTCAGGAGAGTGCACCATGTATTTGTACTTTACTTGCGTATGTACACTGAAATGGCCTACCATTCAGTCCGAGAAATACACTGTGGGGAAACAGAAGGTGTACACTATTAAATTGGACTTGATCAAAATTGACAATTTCAAAACGTTACTAGCTTAAGAAGTCATGGAAACGTCGCAAACTTAAAGTCCAAAGCACAGCTATAATACATGTATCAACTTAACCATTTATTGTTTGACTCATTTCCACCCAAGATCTTGCCCGGCGGTTTATAAGTGAAAGAAATATATGTCAGTGCACCACCCTTAGGAAGAATTAGAAATAGAGCAGTCTCATATCCATTTTCCATAATTATACAAATTGCTATATTTTAACACTCAAACACTATCAGTTGACATCGTCTTCTGTTGGTTGCCATGCCATGTTGGCATTGCTGGTAACACAGAAGCTGATGCGGCAGCGAAAGCAGCTCTTGAGAAATCTATCTATCCACTTCACATTCCTTATACTAATACCGGTTGATCCTGACTATATGATAAACATTTGTCTTTGCAGTACTAGTAGTATATAAAAGCTATGATAACAGACCAGCGTAGCCTGCTACATAGGTGATACTAGCCAAACCCCGTCTGCAAAAGACAATCGTTCATCACACAAATATGAACAAATCAGAGGAATATATGGCACAAGTCACAATAAGGAATTGCATCGTATCTGCATGTCTCTTGTAAATGATAAATCACATGTCCTCCACAAATGTCCTCCTCTAAATATAAATCATTATCATTTTGAATCACGCCTTCATTTGCGTCTCTGGGGACACAAGGCATTCAACTGTGTATGACCAATTGCAGCGCTTTAGACGTCAAGTCCACCTGCATACCAAATCCCAACAAAATGGAAACTGAACATTAAGTCGCAGTGATTAAACCTGTGAATTCTACACCATTGGTAACATCTAATGTGATAGATTAAGACAGCCCTAGTATACTTGACGCTCCTATTACAATAGATGAGATCTGTGCAGCGATTACAGAACTAAAATCATCCAAGAGTGCTGGGCCTGATCATATCATAGCAGAATATTTTAAGTCCTCACAGGATATTTTAGTTCCCTATATTCAGTTGCAACTTCTGATGTGAGGTTGAAGGATGTGTCGATAAGTAAAGTTGGCTCAATGAAATGTACGACTAGGTCAATGAAATGTAATACTACATGTCTCAAATGACAATTTGGAAGTTAGTCTTTAGGTTAAGCTGCCAAGTGTATCCTTTGACCTTGAGTGATAAGAGCACGAAATAGAATGCCCTCGGCAATATTGTAAATCCAAGGATCACTGCGTTTAAGAAAGGACGATAATCAGATGTTTGGTGCCAAACACCACAGCTTAATTGCTAGGGATTTGTGGGAAACAATTTGGCATATATAATACTAGAAATAGAAAGATCCATTAATCGTTACAGAATCATGCTCTCTGGTTGGCACGTTGCAGTTTTGTGAAGCCGTCACAATGTGCAGCAACACCATGGAGTCGTTCCGTTCGTACTTCACGCCAGTATACTATATTTTCGATGGAGGGCAATTGGAGGATACATAAGATTGGAGGGCAACAGAAATTAATCAGTATATCAATATTGGAATTGACAAAAATACAAAAAGTTATAAAAAAAACGTGATTGTGATAAATGTCCGGTATATGTGCACAAAATTCAAACTAAATTACAGTACCTGCTTTATGTTGCTTATCATACCATTATCCAATAACCATAAGTTGATAGCCCGTGAAGATCCGGGTTAGAATTGATCTTCAGCAATCCTTGCTTGTCGTCAGGGGCGACTAACGGGATCTGGTGGTCAGGCTCCCTGACTTAGTGGTCATCATATCCCAGTGTAACTGGAATATTGCTGAGTGTGGCGTTAAACAACAAACCAACCAACTACAACTTAATAATTCACCATTAAGCATGTTTGCCTCTTCTATCCGGTGGTATTTTTACCAAAATATCTCTTTGATGTCTGCATAAGTGTTGTTGAATTCAGTGCGTGAGGCTCTGGACCTGCATGTGCTTGTACAACTTCGGTCTTCACATACCGTGTCCACCACGCTAGTAACACATTACTCGTGCATTTGAGACAGGTCATAGCAACAACAACAGCTGCTGCTGCTGACCTAATAGAAGGAAAGAAAAATATGAAAAAACAATGCAATATTGACTGGTTGATTCCTTATAACTCCGCTAAAGCACGGACTCTGGGAAACGCTTTTTCTCTTTAGCGTTAATTGTATTCCCCGTCACCGATAATTAATGACGTTGCTGATATCACTATCGATCTACGAATATGCTTTTAAAGTTCAATGGAATTCATCTCATCAGTGTTGATGCAAGCGTCGAACCATGTGTGGATTTATTCTGTTCCTGAGTCAGTTACTCTTCTGTTGTTATAAACTAATGAAATCAAATATGTAGCTGGACATTGTCAAAGAAACATGGTCATAGTGACCTAAAACGCGTTGTTTTTATATCTAACTAACGAAAAATAGAATTAACATAGCATATTGGAATCGATCGAAACGAACGCACAGACTAACAAACCCGATAAGAATCATTAACGATCAAGCTCACTCTGCTTACGAAAATCTATCGTCACAACAGTTTCTTCGTTGCTTTAAATGCATGTAAATTAAACAGGATACTTCTTATAAATAATCTTGCTTACTTTATAGAAGATGCAATTTGTCCGGCTGTTACACTAGCTGATGTTCCTTCAAAACCGTAGGTGAGAAGCAATGGTATTCTGTCATTCTCATCATATCTAATCAATGCCACCGTTACATCATGAAAGACGCCCTCGTTGAACTTCCCGAGGCTTGATTAGACTTTCGTTGATTTTCCGTTTCGCAAGAGCCGTGGCTATTTCCTCACAGCGTTGACTTGAAACATGTGATGAATAGATCTTAGGCTTTCTCTTCATGTTTGCAGATTGGGGAGAGGAGGATCGTCATATAATTTACCTTGGGGTTTAGCTGTGCTGGTCACAGTGGATGGAGCAAAGTGGAAACTGAAGGTAATATTAAGAGCTGTAATATTAAACCTGTATCGTGCCTTCCAGTAGCAAGAGGTGGAGAGTGTCAGCAAATACCTCTCCTGTAGAATATGACCAATGGTATCAGGTCATTCGTTTAACCACCCTTTACAGTAGCAGTTTTGTGAGTAATTTGAATTATATCATGATAATATCTAATATTTTTATGGTATCTTTACCCTGTTTTTCATGTTGAAATATATGCTTGACATGATAGTCAACAAAAGGACCGTCAGGTTCTTAGATTTAGATGAAGCATCTCATCGCATCCATATAGAGTGGGCTGATTATCACAATGTCAGTAGTGGTCGATTGTGATATTTATCCTCATATGGCTGGAGTGTTGTCGAGTGCTGCCTAAGCAAAAAAAAACACCGAAAAGACAAGCATCCTGTGGTTTATGAGTGCGTTTGATGCATTTAACTTCTTTTTGGAGTTATTTGAGCAAAGAGATAGTGATCTAAGTTAACGGGTACGGCCCTGACAACCAACTACTTTCCATGGTTAAAAACTGCATGTCAACCACGTACACATCCAGGCAACATATTTCTGGCCGTATTTTCTCGTGATAAGAATATATAATATTGTCAAGCATCACGAACAGAAAGAGTCAACTCCAAAAGCTTTCCGTGCGGACATATTGTCATCTCCTTGGGTAACGCGTATTCAGGGACCCAAAGTCATTTGTTTCCGAAAACTCCTCACTGATGATTTGGGTTGTGCTCGTCTACTGAGGCAATATCTGAAAACTCCTTGTTCCAAGATGACAATACACCTGACGTCAAATTTGTTGTCACCTTGTCTCCAGTCCATGCGTGTGGACATAATCAACCGTGAACACATAATGCGTTTTCATGGATAACAACTTCTTTTTATTCCTTAAACGACGTTTAAGAAAATAAAAAGAAGTTGTTATGTACAAAACGTGTCATGTATACATGTTTGTTCCACTTCTAAACTCCTTTTAAGAACTGTAATCAACCGTATTCACCAGACTGACACGTGAGATTTCAAAATCTTCCAAAACATAATCCTGGAAATATAACGTCTTAACAGATCAAATGTCATGTACAATAACATCATATTGCTTTTGTGGTCCTTGTATAAGGAGGAAGTTGATATAATTCAATATATACTGCGTGCTCATTTCATTTAATACATATTAATTGCTTAATAAACCTGAAAAGAGTTGTGACAAATTGCTTACTGAATCCGTAGAATTCATGATTCTTCATTCTATGTGTGTTAAAAATAATTTTATGGCGAAATAAATGTATAGTGTTATCTGAATTAATCAACTTCATTAGGAAAGGTCTGTGACAGAGGACATATAAAATATCTGGCCATTTTATCATCGTATTTGTTGCTATTTTTACTGTGTTCGTCTAAGGCCTTGGCATAAAAATCCTCTGCCTCTTATGTCTTTTCCATTTAGTTACTCTACCAAAGTCTTCTGGAGCCATGAAACCGTCTCGGACATGATTAGAAATCAACTTTGTTGATTGTGCGGCCAGAACACAGTACCATGAAGCAAAATCTACTTCAAGTCTTAAATCCATTCATGCAGTTTGTAATCAGAAAAAGAAAGGAAATACATTAAGCACATAAAAAAAGAAAATCTTCCCATGGCACAAGTTCAACTGTAATGTTTTAGTACTTTCTATATTGTTCAAAGGCGTGCTCATTGTGCTATATATATATGACTAGGCAGCTGATTGAAGATATGGGTCCTATCTGAGTGGAGTGAGACAGAGTAAGATACTTCATCCACATTACTTCAGTTTACGTTTGTGAGCACATTTCTAAAGACAGGTTTTGCAGTTGTCATGCTCTCAAGTAGCAGGGAGGGGGGCTCAGAGGCTTGTCGAAAGCAATTCTGTGGCACTTCTGTGAATCATGTACAAATATTTACCTGTCTGCACTAAGCAATAGTCCAGCTGTATAACTTCGACACGAAATCAAGGAAGTAATCAAACCTAACCACCGATCAATTATCTCGCCTCTTACTAGGTTATGAAGGGCCAATTCTAACTCAGAATTCCCCGCAGGCTTTATGTAAATGAAATTATGGCACTGACATTAGACACTGGAATAGTGGAACAAGAAACGGCATTGAAAGATATCTGTTTCCTGTCGACCGCAAGTTCGTGGTCTGTATCTTATGCAAGACATCATTCTTGAGAGGCAGACGCTGCCGAAGACAAAAAAATAATGAGTGGTACACAAGTGACCAAATAGTGTACTTACGTACACGATGAAGCTGATAGGCTTTTAAATTATACATATAAAAATATTATGATTGTAGTGTTCAACGTCTCCCTTATTACAAACGAACAAAACAAATCGGTAACGACTAGAATCGACCCGACAGTTTCTTACACTCACGCTGTCTTATTTGTATTAAAGTATGCGACTGCATCCATCATGCTTCATATAGTAGTTCGGTTTTAACATACTTCCATGTAAATTCTTCTTGCATACACTTGTTGTAGCAAGAGATGAAAAAAAGGTTGATATTTTTTCACATCCCGTTGATGTAAACATTTGTTGTAACCTGGCGAATTCAGTTTCATTTGGGAGCTGTCAATCTGCATTTCCATGTTTTTTCCATGTCCTAATTTTAAGAGACTGTTATGAGTAACCTTTAAAATAATTAGGCATTGGTTTGAATTATCGAACTAACAGATGTCTAACAGGGATTCTCGGCGTACGTATGCTATGCTTATGGTGTTATGGTTGGCAAAACAATCCTATTTCAATAATAATAAGAAATCTATTAAAATACTGTTCATTTAACGATTAAGTTTAACTTCAGCACAAACATGATTCACTATCAAATGGTGATAATACCAGGTGTTGCACTAAGGCACGTGTATTCTACCCAACTGGTGCTACCTGTCACAGACACATGCAAAACATTAGGCAAAGACAAGGCAAGCGTCAAAACAGGAAAGCATATGGTATGGCTTAGTAACGCATTGAATTCTGAAAGTCTGTTCAAAAGGCAAGTGAGAAAGAGACGTGTGGCAGTCTTTGAAGTCTTTGCAGGAGGGCATGCTTAAGGGCACTTTAAACCTGCTGGAATATTGAAAAAAGCAAACTGAAATTGATTATGTGAAAAATGAAGTAATCTATTCCATAATGGAAAGGCCTCATTCATAACTTGTTACATCACCGTATTTCTCTACCCCATGTCCGCCGTATATCAGGTTGAGAAATATTTAGAAATCACAAATCATTAATTTTTTTCCAGTTTTTAAAGAATGTTCAAAATATTTTGTGACTTCGATTTTGTGTTCTCCCTCTCTCTGTGATGTAAAGTATTTGTTTTGAGAAAAAAAACAACCCCAAACTAATCAAATCATTAGCTACTTGGAGTTATAATGACATGGTCGGGAGGACACACTGTGCAAACATGTGATGCCAATTAAATTTCTTCTGACCTTCAGGTAATTTCCCAATTAAAGATCCAATAATATACCAGTTCCTTGACGTACACAGCTAATAATGGCACAAATGCGAGGAATCTAAAATTGATTGAAAGTGACAGTACATTATGACGTCATTCTGAATCAATACCTCGGGATACATTCCACCTGATGTCATCTGTGTTGTCCCAACAACTTAAAGAAGCTTCTTCATAACGGCTAACAAGTTTTACGGTACGCGTACACTCTTTGTTAGTCAAAGGTTGTGTTACAACGACAAATTCCAGATGATAGCAGTTGGAATTTAAACCACGAATCTGTCAAAGCAACATCCGCTGGTAGTGTATGTTTGTTTGATGTTTTATGCCGTACTTAACAATATTCCAGTTATATGGCGGTGGTTTGTAAATAATTGGCTCTGCACCAGATAATCCAGTGATCAGCATCATGAACATCGATCTACCCAATTTGGATACGATGACATGTGTCAAACAAGTCAGCGAGCCTGACCAGCCGATGCCGTTAGTCGCCTCTTGGACGAACATCGCCTATCTATGACTGATAGCTGAATGTGACATTAGCAAAGCTAAACTTTAGAATTCAAATATGGGATGTTATCTATATACCGACAAGGACTACACGAACTCAATAAACCCATTCATTGGTCTTCCCTGGAGCAATTTGAGTATGAATACTTTGAGAATTCATTGTACAGAAACTGGTCGATTGAACTCGTTGTGTCAAATCGGAATCATATATTTAGTCTTCTTAACCACGAGTTTTAAACACCATTAGACAGGATGCATGACTGCGTCAGCATATTAAACAGCAAGAATGTTACCTAAATTCTCTTCAGATTGCACCCTTGACCCTGCTTTCGGTAATGTTGAATTATCAAGATATGTCCACTGAAAGTTCAAACTGAACTGCAGTCAGTCACCTTTATCCTCAATGGGTTCATCTAGTGGGTAAAGTGGGTAAAGGACTGCGAGAGAATTAGCTATTGATGTTTTTAACGATATCATCATCGATAAATCTGAAGGTTAAATGTCGAGACAAAAAACAACATATTTTAACTTCGCTAAACCGAGCATGAATTCCATTCATATGCTGTCACAAATTCTCTGACTGTGACGTTGGGTTTTATATGTATATCATTGCGTTGTTAATCAATCATTTGTGAACAATTGCCTTTGATTGTATTAAGCATTCTTTAACCAAGCAACTGAGATGCTTCATAAACGAATCGATTTATTGACAGTGGAAAGTCCTGGTTGTACAGTAGAGTAAAGCCCGTTTCTCACAAACTGACCGTACGTACTTAAAGTCGTCTGATTATTCATTGCTACTGAGCACAGAACCAATACTATAAACTTCAGAAGTAATTCCGCGATGATTTCAGTGGGCCGTAAATATACTTTGCTGTACTGGCCATCATACTGACCATCGTTTGTATGTCCATCACGCTTTAATCAAATAGCAGCATCGCCCTAATTCACCTGTGAAATGAAGACCTTAGGGTCACGTTATGGGAGGGATGTTATACGGTTGACCACCGTTTCAATCAATGTTGGACATCACAGTCCCGCTTGTATCGTAACTCCTACTTGACTGGAACACAGGATCGATGTGGAAATGATGTATTTCCTATTGTTTCTGACCATGGCGTGACACAAGTCAGGGTGTATTGAGTTTGGAGGCGGTGAAAGGAAAGACTGACCCTAAACCGGAGCTAATTAACTAAAGTAAATCAAATGTTCAGAATGACTTTTCATAATTTGTGTTTTTGGATTCAGTTCAATTTGGAAAGTCTTTATTATTTGAATTTCAATAATACCTGAGAATACTGCAGATATACAGTGTTTCATTCTGTTCTTGAACGCAAAATTATCCTTCGAATCGAGTCTAAAAATATAGCACGTTGCATCACCATCTTGCCAGTTTAGGTCAGTGGTTAAACACGCGACCACGTTAATGTGCTCCTAACAACCTGTACCCCGACTCGCCTGGACATTTGTGTCTGCTGATGATGATTGGAGGGTGCATGCACTTCAAAGTGACACTGAACGCCAAGGAACGAGCCCTTTAAAGCCCAGCAGTGTCACAATCCGACCCAAGAGCGAAAAGGTCCAGGTCCAACAACAAAGAACTGGGCACGGATTGTGAAGTAGTGATGCATCAGTCTGACAATTTACCCCGGAATAGCAGCCCGAAATCTCGCGCAACTAAGCGACACAATACGACCGTGTTATAGTAGCAACATGCTGATGTGATTGTATTGCCTTTGCCGTAGCGGCATCAGTCATCTGAGCTTGGTTGGTTGTGGTCAATGAATGGGTGTTGACTGCTTAGTATTCTGTCGTCATTCCTACAACCTGTGGTCAATTTGAAATGTGATGTGAGAAAGGCAGTGCAGTTCATCGCTAGTTTTTATGACCGGACATCAACGTCTGTGAAAATGTTTCTTATCAATGTGTCTGACTGATGATAGCCCCAGCTAACTGGCATTGTCAGTCTGTTCTGTTCCCTATCATACACTCTCGCACAAGCTCAAGCCCCCCTCATTCTCACTGTCCCTCCAATCCCTCTCTCCTTTTTGAACGGACAAATACGTTTCTGAGAGTAGCTATTTTAGCTCTTCCTTGAAGAAAGTCTTTTGAAACCTGCCCCCGACTGTATGTCATTTTTCATTATAGGAAACGTCAGGGGTGCAAAACACCTGACACCTTGATGCCACTGATCAATTTCGTCTGTCACTGATCGCACAGAACGTGACGAGGCTGACAACATTGAGTTGGGTTCACCAACGATATTTCCTCAAAACGTTTTTTTTATCTATCGCCTTCCGTTCTAATTCAATTGTTTTTGTTCATCGTGTTGTGTAAAATGCAGTGTCATGAGCCCATATATATTTTCTACTTTCTGATTTGCTCCGAATTTGTATGCATCATTACCGCTAACCGACAGTGATGACCTCGGGATCATCATCCTCAGCGCTTGTTGTTATATCACGAGCTGATTGACACCAAATGCACCATGCCCCGATGTCCGTTTAAATGACGATTCAATCAGCCAGGTTTCTCGCCATTACCATCGACTCAATATTTCACAAATCAATCTCCAGAGTTTTATGGTCCATCCTGCACGTGCTAGAACTGCCACGGTCTTCTCACAGCTCATTAGTGAAGTTTCCATAACACCAAGCAAAACCCAAATAAAGTAGTTGAGTTGCTGAGAACAAGAAGACGGAATCGAGACTCTTAAGCATCACTTCATGTCACTTTACAATTTTTTAGCAGGAATGGGCTTAAAACAATAAACTCACATGGGGATTGAATCAGGCCTTTGAGAACACTCTATTGCCAGTAGATTACCCCGCCGCAAGACTTAGTTTCTATCTAGGTGGACAATGTAGGTAGGTAGGTTTATTTAATTCCTCCTGATTTGGAGATACAAAATTAATTGAATATTAAAAGTTTAAGATGTTAGCCACAAGTGTTGAAAATTTTATGATAGATTAATTAGAGTCTATAGAAAGTGAAACTGAACCATTCGATCCCAGATGCAAACTGTCCAACCAGTAGCAGCAGTTGTATAGTGTCAATGTCATAAGTGTGACGTCCGAGCAGCACGTCGGTCAGCGTTCTTTGTTCTATTTTGTCTTACAGAACATATGTAACCGACTTTTAAAGAACGCCCAAACCGTAAGATCATTAGGATCTACTTAAGGATATCAATAAGATAAATAACGTCACATAAACGTGCATTTAGCGCATCAAGATCGCGTCATAACAACAATCATCCACTAACAAACAGGGGTTTCGTGACATAAGTGGACATTGAAGCATTAGTGGTCGTATTAGTTTAAAACGTTCAAGAAGGATCAACCTCTCAGACAACTAATTACAGCAGAATTGCTTCCTGAAGATCACGAAATAGCTTCACTTTGGCTAAGGGACAATCAATACGAAATGGCTAAATAGTATTCAATACTAACAACACAGTACGTCAGTACATGCTTGGTACGTAATTAGGCTTGGTTCGCAGACATCGATATCAATGAGGCAAAAATAGGGCAATTATTACACAAAGGACACGAGATTAGTGATTTGGACGGTGTCTTTATTCGTCCATAATTACGTTTACTGAAATGGAAGATTGGAGAGTTTGCTGAACGTTCTTGTTCGTCGGTGTAGTTTATTTCACCATATAGATTCAACACAAAAACAGATAATGCGTGACAAAAGTGACTGATGTAACAAATCCTTGAGAGCTGGAGAACAAGATTAGATACTTCTGTACAAAAAACTAAAAATAGCCTGTAAAAGCTAAAGTGCATATTTTTACTGGGTGAGAAGACACTGGCATTCTGTTCTATACGTGACTGTGCTCTGATTTCACAAGCTCACGAAGGATATTGAAAGAGAATGCAGATGAAGGTAGTCTCAAATTACAAATTGATTCATCCCATAATGAAACTGCTTTTTTCTTAAGATGCACTTAAAGATATGTTGCGTTTGCAATTTGATGAAGAACAAATAAAACGAAGTGAATTAATCAATGAGGTTGTTTTTGTTTTTTGAAACTAGCCGAACAAGCAAACATCTAATCGTATCAACGGATGTATATTTCTTCAAGTTACTTTCTTCAAAGTTGGGAAAATCCGGCCGCTGAACACGCCATAAAAGCAAGGCTCATATCATTGTGCTATTTTAGTGTCATTGACGTTTCCAGACAAAACCCATAGTTCACGCTCGTGTATATATTGAGATGTAGTAAAATCAACTGTTTGCGAAGATGTTTCACCATTTTTTATTTCTGTGCCGTAGTTGTGGAGAAACATGCCCATTTCACGTAGCATGTACCAAGTTGGAAAATTTGAAGAAAAGAATGTGTGTCATAAGGTCGTGACCACTGATATCAAAGTGTGAAATATCCTTTCTTTCCTTTGAAGACAGGTCTTTTCTTCTTTTCCAGGTGCGGATTTTCCATGCCCATACCTAAACAGGCAAACTAAAGCAGAATCAAAGTTTTGTTAGTTCTGTGTTGATGAAGACATTCAAATTATTTAATTCTTTTTATTTAGATCACGGTCGCTGCAGGAAACACTTAAAAATGTTGCACTGAAGATAGTTACATGATGGGGAAACAGCGTTTACACGATAAATACAGATGGAAGTGTACAGTCCGGCCTTTTCGGCGCTATAGTGCAATATTTGCATCCTGTTTGTGTCGAACTATGCCCCACTAGGAACTGCCAGATCTAATATTGAAGCGAGGTGGTATTTGTTCATCGACGTTTTGGACAACAACTGGTTTCTAGTGTATCGGTTTGATGTTACTGTAACATATATATTGAGGGTATTCTGTCTTGTCAGTTTATAAACATATTATCCATGTACTCATCCTAGATGTGTATTTACGATGTGTGCGCGTTTTTCTGTACACTTCGATATGAACGTAGCCTCCGCTCAAAAGAAACATAAGAAAAACACCAGCATAAATAACAGGGATAACACTACCACACCAATACATAATGAATACTATTCAGGCTTCTATTTTCTTTACACGATTGGTGCATAGAACAGTTTCTTTTGACTGGTTTGGCTCGAAAAGCAGAAGTGAAATACGTTTGTCAAGCTCGAGATAAGATAAAAAAAGTGAGTTAAACAGATTTAACAAACATTATATTTTCATGATCAATATGAAACTAGTATATATAATACCAACCTCTGTGAACAACCTCGATTTTCCCTTTTCCATGTCATGTCAATTTCCCCGACAGTTTATTTTCTTAGTACGACGTCAGTTAATTTTCTCACAGGCGTTTCTAACAAGTGTTATGATCTGTCGGGGAAAATAAGGAATGCATCCATGTTTTGTGGTGGCTAAAACTGACACAGACAGAAAATGGCTATTTGATTGTCGTATTTTGTAAGGGTTTCATGATTGTGTTTGGTGTCATAAGTTTGCAGTTTTAGCGCAATTGTGTTCAAACTAGTAACGTTTTGATAATGCCAGGCCGTTTATGCCACACACTGACACAATAGTCTGTTTACAGTGAAAACGTACCGATGAATTTCGCTTTAAACAAAAAAGTAAATCAAATAAAGTAAAAGTAAGATTCCGAATCCTGTTAATTTTACCTTGCCAATTGAACATTTAAATCTCAGAATTTTATTCATCTTAGGATAAAAGTTGTTAAACAAACTATCATAGATTAAAATCGCTGTTACTGGTTTGCATTACAAGGGGTTAAGCGTAGTAGTTGGAACAGTGAAACAAATGCACGTGCGGTACGTGATGAGCGTTAACTTAGACCAACTATACTTGTTCTAGGTGTTTCATCTAATGTGCACACTCCCTTGTAATACAAAGCAATAATAGCGGTTTGAAACCATGATCGCTTGTTAAACAACTTTTATCCCAAGCTGAATAAAATTCTGAGATTTAAATGTTCAATTGTCTGGCAAACCAGTAAAAAAGTATTTCATGAAAATAACAGCAATAAATCAAAAGCTGATAATTGCATACCTAAATCTTGGAACAAGACATCAATTCTATACGATGTTGAAAAGATATTCTTTGCTGTTAGTTATGAATCGCCGGCCATCAATTCTTTTAATCGTTTAAAACATATTACTTACTCTCTGGAATTTTATATCACAAATTGGTGGACAAAACTGTTCTGGTGGTTAATGTACATAAATATCTCTAACAATCAGCCGTTGCGACGAGCATCCTCCTGGTGGCCATGGCTTCATAGTTTCTGTCCTTGCATTTGAAGTGTGTGACCTCTCCTGTCCTATTTGACGGATGTCCGTTCCTGTGTGAAGTAAACGAAAGAGACTGTCAGATAATTCCTCAAATCAATATTTGTTCGAAGGGATTAAAACCATTTTTATAATACTAAAGCAATATTGTCTGATGTCATTAATCATGTGTAACATTTTAATCTCTTGAAGAGCCATTGTTTTACCATCAAAGATCCATTAAATCCCAACAAAACTAGCAATGCAGCCGCTTTTAGACAGAGTCGCACCTTCACATCCTCGACATTATCAGCACAAACAACACTCGCACCGTGGGACAAGCGACGATCTTTGATTTCACCTGTTACCATCAAATTGTGAGAGTAATTGAGATTCATTGATTTGTCTCCTCATCCTTTTCTAGTGAGTGATTGTTCATAGTGAGCCGGTGACCATAGTTGGACCAACCTTCATCTCCCTTGAATATTCGTCATAACTCAGGGAAGCTTCTGCCTTGTAGATTTGAACAGTGACATAGAATTAGGATAGCCTGATACATGTTTTCTGTATACATTCCCTGTAGCATCAGCGGGTTAGTATGTAAGGTCATTAATCACAATACCGAACTCACTACACTCAATGTAGTTCAATGTAGACGTTATAATCAACAGCTTCGTTAACGGTCAAGCATGTATCATATGTTTATAACTAATGTGGCCTTTTGAAATGGATGTGCACTGAAGTTATGTATGGTATTGGGTACAATGAGCAGCGTATGGTTATACTTGTACTTTAAGTAATGTGTGGCGCTAGATGTGTACAGCATTATGTAAGGTAATCCATGTCAAGTTTGGGATGGTTGTAGTTGTGTAACCAGAATGTTAGCAATGGATGTGAACAATGTTATGTMTGGTAATTGATGTGTACTACAAGTAAAAATGTGGTTTCAAATGTGTACTTATGTTGTATGGAAATACATGTGTTCTATAAGGCGTGTGTCTACAATTATATAGAATATATGTCTACTAAAGTTATTTATCGTAATTTATGCGCATTATAAGCTTAGTATGGTGATATATGTAAATTGCTAGGTATAACTTTGTAAATTGTGTACAAAAGATAAGTATTGTAATACATGACATTGTACTACACTTTTGGATGGTTACACATATGTACTATATGTAAGTATCCTTGTAGATAATCACTGTAAATCTAGAACGGAAACACCAGAGAATAACGAGTCTGGGTTGTTTGCTAAACGTGATTCCATTGTACGTAAAGGGGAAACGTACCAGGCAAAGTTGCGTATGGTTGGAGAAGGTACCTCAAGTATAATTGTACTCCAAGTTGTTCAGCAATAGACGTATAATGTACGGTGACAGATTTCCATCATAAGTTTGTTATATACAGTTGTTAAATATTCTTACTCTGGATAAATTGTAAGGTTAGATCCGGGATAGAACTGATCTTCATCTACCCATGTCTGTCGTAAGAGGCGACTTACGGGATCGTGTGGTCAGATTTGCTGACTTGGTTGACACACCATCGTATCCAGATTCTCATGACATTGATCTCTGGATTGTTTGGCCGAAATTCGTTTTTTACAGACCATCGCCATATAGCTAGAATGATCCTCATGTTTCTCTCAGTAAACAACAAAGAAGTAAACAAATAAGCAAACGACACCGGTAATTCCTTGCGTCTGCTTTTTTTCGATATCCGACATCTTCTCAGTGGGGAAACATTCTCTCAAAAATCATTCAAAGAAGAGAAAGGATATTTCACACATTGATATTAGTAGTCATGACCTGATGACTCAAATTCGTTTCTTCAAATTTTTCAACTTGGTACATACTGCGTGAAATGGGCATGTTTCTCCAAAACTACGGCACAGAAAGAATAAATGGTGCACTCAACGAATCGATTCACAAAGGATGAAATATCTTCGGAAACAGGTAAGTTTACTACATACAAGAGCGTGAACTACGGGTTTTGTCTGGAAACGGCAATGACACAACAATAGCACAATGGTATGAACCTTGTTCTTTCCCGACTTTGAAGAAAGTAACTTGAATAAATATACATCCGTTGAAACAATTAGATTTTTGCTTGTTCAGCTAGTTTCAAATGACAAAATCTTTCATTGATTAATTCACTTGCGCGATCTATTTTTTCTCTTTCAAATTGCAAACGCTTCATATCTTTAAGAGTACCTTAAGATAAAAGCAGTTTCACTATGGGTTGAATCCATTTGTAATTTGACACTATCTTGTCTACATTCTCTTTCAATATCCTGCGTGAGCTTGTGAAATGGGAGCACAGTCATGTATGTATGCCAGTGTCTTCTCGCCTAGTTAAAGTACGCAGATTCAGCTTTTACAGGCTATTGTTAGGTTTGCCTAGAGAAATATTTACTCTTGTTCTCGGGCTCCCGATGATTCGTTACAACAGTCATCTTTATATACACTTAGAATTCAGATTACGCATTATCTGTTTTTGCATTAAATCTATATGGTGATATACCAAACCGACCAACAAGGACGTTCAGTAAACTCTCCAAAAATCTTCTATTTTAGTAAACGTACTTATGGACGAATAAAGACACCGTCCAAATCACTAATCCCGTGTCCTTTGTTAAATAATTGTTCCATTACTGCCTCGTTGGTATTGATGTCTGCGAACCAAGTCTGATAAGGTACCAAGCATGTACTGACGTTCTGTGTTTTGTCATCACTGTCGGTTAACACTAATGAAGCATACCAATTCGGGGCAAATCAGGAAGTAGAAAGTATATATGGGCTCATGACGCTACATCCTTCATCACGTTGAACAAAAACAACTGATTTAGAATGGAAGGCGATAGAGCATCATCATTTTCACGAAAACACGTTTCGAGGAAATATTTTTGGTGAAACCCACTCAATGTGGTCAGCCTCGTCACGTTCTGTGTGATCAGTCACAGACGAAATCGATCAGCCGCATCAAGTACTGGTGTCAGGTGTTTTGCACCCCTAACGTTTCTTATTTTAAAAAATGACATACCGTCAGGGGTAGGTTTGAAGAAACGTTCAAGTGAGGAAGAGCTAAAATAGCTACTCTCACAAACTTGTATGTACGTTCAAAAAAGAGAGAGGGATTGGAGAGAGAATGAGGGTGACCTGAGCTTGTGGGAGAGTGTATGACAGGAAACAGGGCATCAGAGACTGACAATGTCAGTTAGCTGGGGCTATCATCAGTCAGACACATGAATGAGAAACTTACTCACAGACTTTGATGTACGGTCATAAAAACATAGCGATGAACCTCACTACATTTCTCAGTTCACAGTTCAAAGTGACCACACGGTATATGAATGTCGCTTTAACGGTAGAGTGCCAAGCAAGCAGCGCCATTTCGTTGACCACAACCAACCAAGCTCAGATGGCTGATGCCGCTATGGCTAAAGCGACACCATCACACCAATCAGTATGTTGCTACTATAACACGTTCGTATTGTGTCGCTTATTCTCGCGAGATTTCGGGCTGCTATTCCGGGGTAAAATTGTCTGACATGCATTACAACTTCACAATCCGTGCCCAAGTCTTTGTTGTTGGTCCTGGACCTTTCCGCTTTGGTCAGAGTCGGGGTATAGGTTGTTAATGGACATTAACGTGGTCGTGTGTTCAAATGCTGACCTAGACTGGCAAGATAGTGTTGTAACATGCTTTATTTTGAAACTCGATACGAAGCATAATTTTGCATTTAAGAACAGAATGAAACACTGTTTACACATTAAGCGCAATCCCAGCTAACACACAGCGTTACAGCAATCTTACGTATGTACTTTGTCGACGTGTACCGACTATAAGACAACTTTTCTGTAATACTTTTCGAAGGACAATTGGGTGTTCAAAAACAGAATGAATCTCTGTTTCGTAAGGTATTGCCCATTGTTTATTGTAAGTATTTAAAAAGAAGGAGACACGCGAGTTTTAGAGTCTATGACACATTAATTACGGTACTTACATCAGGTAATGTGATCCTTAATCAAAAATCGTAGAGAATCGTTTTCCCTCCATTATGCAGTTCTCATAATTTTCTTTTACAGACTGCATTGCCGCTACTTACTGAATTACCATGGAAACTGTTTGTACAACTTCAAATTGATAACAACTTCCAAGGCTATGAGAAAAGAACACTAACTTGGAACAGCTGGCCACCTTGCTAAACAACTGAATAAGCTTTGTTGACTCATGTAAGAGGTTATCGAATGGACTAAATGAGCACTTCTCTTCGTAAGAACATCTGCTGACATGTGTGTATATTTATAATGAGTGAAACCTTAAATTTCAAATAACAAAATACATAAATCGTGATGCTTTATTAACTATATCACGAACTGCTTCTTCTTTTAAATGCACGTAAATCTATATTTTGATTTAATCAACATGGCTAGAATTGTTGAACTCAAATAGCGATGATACCAGGTGTTCACCAAAAGGCAAGCGTATCCTGCCTCAAGGATGGTACAAGTCATAAACATATACAAAGGGAAGTCTAAATTTCACCTGAACACACGCATGAACATATGGTTCAAAATCGGGAATTGCATTGTATTGAAATATTGATTCGAAGTTTGGAATGTCTTCAACATGTCTGGAATGAAAGATTATGCAAAATGTTATTGGAGGCTTTGGGCGCTAACACTCAACACTCAATCAAACAACGTTTGGAGGACAATCGTATGACACTCTTTGAAATCTTCGTAGATACCTCTATTGTCAGTCAGAAACTTATGAAAATAAACTTGGGTTCTTTTGAGAGTTATCATGAAAATCCGAATCGAACAAATCCGGTGAGTTTTTAATAATGCGCAGACTATGGTTTCAAATACTTTTGTGTATATATATATATTTTATATATAAAGGCTTTATTATTTTTATTGTATTAATAAATATGGTATATTATGGAGTTTATTGGTACACTTACTGTCCCTGTGGGATGTTTATTGAGCACTGGAATCCAGTTAAAAAACATGGCCATTTCATTAGGTTTATAGGCAAGACAAAATTTGATAGTTCCAATGATAACGCATAGATTACTCTTTTAGGCAACGGAATCTGTCTGCATACAATTAATCCCTTGGATTAACGTTGTTTGGATAAATGAAATGGACAATCATTGTCGTCACTGATGCGT